>VZRN01002539.1:697528-719179 GCA_013397935.1 Dasyornis broadbenti
AAAATGCAAGAAACAAGGACAGGCTTGGCAGGACGGAGCCGGCAGAGCTGCCCACCACCCCGCGGGGCACTCGCTACCTTCACCCCTTGTGCCTCCCACCCCGGCATGGGACGGCGCCGGGAGCGAGGGCGGGGGCCGGATGCTCCGGAGGGACTTCTCTTCTCCGCCCCCTCCCCAGGAACGTTCAGGGGAGCCGAGCCACACCTGCCACGGACGGCTCCGGAGAGATCCCTTTGCTCCTCGACCCGGGCACCGGTCCCGCAGCCGGGAAGGACCGTGGGGTGGCCCGGGCCAATGGCCGCAGCGAGACTTTGGGACATCAGTAACTTAAAAAAAAAAAAAAAAAAGAAAAAAAAAAAAAAAAAAAAAAAAAAAAAAAAAAAAAAAAAAAAAAAAAGAAAAAAAAAGAAAAAAAAAAGAAAAGTGCGGTGGAATGTAAATACGGTGCAAAATGTACATGAATTATTTATTTGTGAACCCTGAGGGCGTATTTGTGTAAGTGATTCTTGTCAGTCTGTATCCCGGGGCCGGCCCGGTCGGGCGGGGGGCGCGGGAGGGGCCCGGGGCGCCGCGGCCGCTCCCGCTCCCCCTTTTTTTAAATGTGGAAATAAAACTTCTTTACAAACAAACGGGTCTCACCTCCGCCGGCCCCTTCTTCCCCTCCCGCTTGTTTGGTCTGGCGGAACAGCCGCCGCCGAAGGAAAGGGAAAAGCAAAGACGAGTTTTCCCACCTCCCATCGCAGGGAGCCCCCCGCTCCCCGGGGCTTGGTGTCCCTGGGGCTCGGTGTCCCCTCGAGGCCCGGCCCCAGTGCCGGCATGCGGGACCGCCCGGGGGGCCGCCGCCGAGAGCAGGGGGGGGACCTGGGCGCTGCTGCCCGGCGCGGCGGTAGCCACGACTCCGGTGAATTAATAACGCTAATCTTAAGTGTATAATTGCCTAAGTGCTTTAAATGATCGCTTTGGAAAATGGATTGTTTCCACCCTTTAAAAGTGTCGCTCATCTGGCCACGGCCAGCGGGCCCGGCAGCTGGTGCCCAGGACAGCCGGGCAGCGGCTCGCCGGCTCGGGGAGCCGACAGATGGGCTGCGGGTCCCCCCGGCCCCGGCCGCTCCCCCCGGCGGACCCGGCTGTCTGCGGAGCAACCCCGGCACCCACCGGCCCTCGAGACCCCCCTCCCTGGCTCCCCGGGCCGGGTCCCAGCCCTGTGCCCCCGGGCCGGCTCCGTCCCGGGAGCTTTGCCCCGGTACCGCCGAGCCCCGCGGGGAGGGCGATTGTCGGCTCGGCCAAATGCACAGCCACGCCTGGGGGCGAGAGCCCCCGGCCTTTGTGGACGGGACTGGTCCTTTGCATGTGAATGGGGGAGTTTGGTAAATCCCCGAGTCTCGGCTGAGCGAGGAGGAGGAGGAAGGGGGAATCGCTCCCAGCTCGGGGTTAATGAAGTGGGAAAGGAGTCTTTCAGAGAGGCCGGCAAACAACCCCCTCCCCGGCCAACAACCCCCGTCCCAAATCCTACATGGATTGACTTAGACCCAGGGGATAAGTGCTTTAAATTAATCTCATTGAATAAGAATGAGGCCAAACAAAACTCTTTAAAATCATATTAAAAATCTATCAAAGGACAACTTGCAGTGGGTGTGCTTTTCATTTTGTGAGCGCAAAGGCAAGGAGCATACAGCAACCTTCCTCCCATTTACACAGCAGGAATGTGAATCAAAGACATTCTCTAATATTTAATTGTCCTTGTAGCCGTAGCAGATTCCTCCTCGTACATTAATGAAGTACAAGGCTTCGTTACACGTTTGTAATTGCAATATTTAAATTTGCCATTTCACATCTGGAAGGAGCTGGAAACTCCCCTGTACCAGCGGGTCTGAGCCAGCACCGTAACACAGTGCCAGTGGTCCAGTGTGTGTTAGGAGGATGGTAGGAGAAAGCAGGACGGAGTCCCGAGGGCACCTCTGCTCTGGGAAAGGGGAATAGCTGTGCCGGGGGTGGTGGGAAGGAAAGAGAGCAGAAGGGAAGTGAGGGCTGGAGCTGTCACTGCCAGGGTGATCTCATAGCAGTCAAGCTTCAAGGTAAATCAGTTTAGGGAAGACACTACAGGCTCCAGTCAGAGAGCACTTGCCACATGAACAGCATCATGTGTGTACGGGGATCTCGGCAGCCTCCAAACCTGCTGAAGGACCAACCTCACCTCCAGCCTGTGTGCAGGGACTGAGATGGGAGCCCTAATCCCACAGCAGAACCCACCAGCATTAGTCACGCACCTACAGCAGCCCCTGTGCAGGCTGGAAACTACTAATTTCCAGGTGGGCATAATCCTGGCAAGGCCTCAGGGTGGGGAAAGGCTGTGCTGGGCTGAAATTTTATTAAGCAAGAAAACGGCTCAGTTCAGTAGCACCAGTCCCAGCAGGGAAGCCTTTGGAGTATCGCACCAGTTCTGCTCCATCGATCTCTTCCAGGGTACAAAGTCCAACAGACAAGCTGCTGGTGGTTGGGTTCTGTCAGCTCCAGGCTCGGGATCCAGAGAGCGCAGGGGGTTTGCCAGAACCAAATACAGTCCTGGCTCTCAAGTCCCTTCTAGGCTTTTACCCAACTTGAGGGCCACCTTCCTCCCCTCCTGATAGCTTTAACCGGGACCAGTACCCTCAGAACAGACACAGAACAAAAGCTGCTCTGCTGGACATGCCAACACACACAAAGTCATTGAAATCAGCAGAATTGTTTCTAGCCAAGATATTTCATGGTTTCATCCAAGCATCAAACAAAACTATGTCAGAATGGAAAGCCCAGAACACTTGCTTTTCCTGCCCTCTCCCCAGGTTTAAGGAGCAAACAACTTGTTGTAAACAGGGAGGTGCTGTTGCTTTCTTCTCTGCTTAGTTCTGGTGCTTCTCAGCAGTCAGGTACCAGGGCTGTGTCTGGTGTCTCACCCAGAGCCTGAAGTGGATGTTTAACCGTGACCCTCACCCCAAGCTGACCTCCTTGCTTTTTCCTACTGCAAAGCCTTGCAGTGTGAGCTCAAGATGCTGCAGTTGCAGAGGGGAGGAGGATGTGAGTTGCTACTACAGGTAAAGGACATGGAGCCAGAAATGAGGTGAGAAAAGGCACAAGAGAATCTCCTGTGATCTCAGGGTATGAGAACAGGGAAAGCAAACCCGACTAAGCCCAGGTCTGACTCACAGGCAGCTTTATAGAAATGTTACACAGTTCCACTACTTCCAGACCAAACACCGGGACTTCAGGCTGCAGGGCAGTGAGGCCCCTGCCCTCCACCCCAATCCAGACAAGCAAACCTGACCAAAGCCAAAAACAAAGCTGCAGTTTCACTGACACTACCAAACCCAGCTCCCCTCCCCTGCCAGCTGTGCAGGCAGCTTCCACCCAGCCAAGACCTCTTCAGTACACACCACACACCTTAGAGCAAGAGGGGACAAATTCAGGAGCAGTTCAGAGCGACATCCACCTGCTCCATGCCACGGGAATCCAGTCACCCCTAGCTGCTCCTCCAGCATTTGGATGCTTGGAGGATTTGGGAGCCTCTCCACACACAACACCCTGGTCCTGCTGCAGGTGATGGAGATCTGCAGGTGGTGATGATGGAACTCTACAGCTCAAAGCTCCAAGCACCACACCCTGCCCTTACCTGAACGAAGGGATGATTTGCGTAAAATCAACTCCAAACCTACCAAGCTCTTCCTGAATTCAGTGGTGCACAAGGGTGAAGCCAGCTCAGAGCCAATCTGGAGCTGCCCAAGGGTAAATAAGGGCAGAATTTGACTCCTGCCCACCCAGCCGCAATTCAAACATATTTTGCTCATCAGCCTTTAAGTTTATTATGAGCAAACTCTGCCTAACTTCAGGTGCCATGTGCATTTCTCTTAAAATTTTCTTATTTAACAATCTTCTCTCCCTTTCCCTAATCACACAAGTAATCCAGCACTATCTGCTAAAGATGATGAAGCTGAAAGAAAAAGGCACTCTATGTTTTTTTAAAAATCACTTTATTCATCATAACCATTTGTAATGTTTCATGCTCAGTTAATACTGGCAGCAATGAGATTTCCTGATGTCTCTCACCTATGTGCTGTTCGCCTTTATTCCTACTATTATGAATTTGCCAATAATCCCTATTAATTTCTATGTGACTGTCAGCCAGGAGAAGGTCATGTATTTTCCCCTCATGCACAAGATCATTCCCAAACTTACACTCTCTGCATCACCCTGAGTCATTTTCATCCTCAGGCGTTTCTTCTCTGTTTAAGTTGACATTTGCCTTAAACCTGATTGCTCTGCCAAATAGTTCTCCTAACAAAATCAGGTGGGCTTTGTTGTTATTTTATCTAGTAAATGCTTGTAACTTCATTCTCATTGCAAAATCATGGTTAATTTGATACTGGAGCCTTTTCATCATCTTTCAGAAGTGTTCAAAAATGTATGGCAGTGAAATCAGAGTGTTTGATAATTGCCTGTGAGGAAATAAAAACTCTGGTTCTCAAAAGTTACCTTCACTTCAAAAAATAAATACTTTGGGGCTGATTGCTTCTCTCCTACAATCCTTTGTATGACTCACAACAGGCCAAAGTAGGTGCCCTCAATTCTGCATTTATAAGTCATCATTTTCATCTGTTTATACTTCTTTTTCAGTACTTTCTTCCTTCTGACATCTGAAATTGCCACTATTTGAACACTTTCTGCTTCTGCATTAAACATGGCTGGCTCAGGTCGCGGGTGGGCTGCTCTTCTTCATCGCTTTCCTAGAGGAAGACACATGCAGGCAGCAGAAAGCTGTGTTTTGGCAAGGTTTGCACTGCTTTCACCTGTGCCCTGCTTGGTGCTTTTGTTCTAGGAGGGGCTGGAAGAAGCAGAGGGAGGAACATGGGGAGGGGTGTGGGTGCTCAACCTGTAGGAGCTGGGAGAGTTGGAAAATCTCCTGCAGGCTTTGGGGGTGTTTTTCCAAAGGGACATTTGGGTTTCATTTCACACACTGGGCAATGGTGAACAAGAGCCAGTCTCAGCACACTGGGGACCATCCTGTATCCCTTTTCCACGTATCCCAATTCTCTGATGAGAACAAGATGGATAGCAAATGGGAAAAGCAAGAAGTGAAATCCATTAGCTCAAAATAGGCCGAGGCAAGGCAGAGAACCCCAAAAGGCTCGGTCACAACTAACAAGTGTTTGCAGGAGCCTGCAAAGGCTTTAATGTTCAGAGAGCTGAGACATCTCCTACACCCTCTGTGTTACATAACCAGGAATGACAACACGCTGCAGGCAAGGAGAAGTTTGGAGACTGCTGGATTCCTCACTGCCTCCTTCCCACAGTGACAATGTTTGTTCCTGAACTCAGGAGTTCTGACATGAGGTGTTGTGCCCATGAGCTCTGCCCCTAAGGGACCCTCGTCATCACACTGAAGAGTTCTCCACAATCCTGACACTGGCATCACTGCAGGTGGCAATTCTGACTAACAGTGACCAAGGACAGGCCTTGCCACAGTGCACAGACAGAAGAGGAGGCGGCAGCAATGTGGCTTCATTACCTGAGACAGGAGCAGAAGTGATCCCTTTATAATGCCAGGGGACAGGGCAGCTTCCCCTCCCCTTTGTGCTCCTGGGACACCTCCCCTGCCATGTTTATCTAGTTGGAAACAGCAAGTGAAGGGACTGGGGAGCGTTTCTACAGGCCTTTAAACACAAAAGCAGCTCCTGGCTGCCCACACTTGTCTCACTTTTATGTTGCATAGACATCACATTTCTCTGAGAACTGTTTTTAACCTTTTTTTTATTTTTCCTGCTAAAAACCACCTTAGAAACACGGCACATCTTCAGGAGGCCACATTTAATTGCAGCAGTACAACAGGACACGCCTAGATTCCATTCCATTTGGACCTATGTAATGAAGGGGAGGAGGCCAAGATCCCCAGGATCCCTCCCACATTTGCCTGAAAAATTGAAACGCTCCTCAGTTGATTTGGCGGGTCACCCTGACCCCCAGCTGAGGCAGTCAAGCAGATTTTACAGTCAATGACTGGAAGGCCCTGGCTTATTTTGGAATCTGCTGGTTGCCGGCTTTTCTCTGCTTTCTCTTCTTCCTCTTGACCTTGGCTCCTCCGGTGTCCATCCCACTGGAATATTCAGAGCGCAGGACCTCAGCGAGGCGGTGTTTGCCTTGGGTCTTCTTGAGCAGCTCAGACCTGGGCAGGGGGGAAGAGCAGAGGAATTAAGATCCCTTTCTCTTGCTGGGTGGGTTCCGACCGCAACGCCACCAACGGTGACAGTTATGCATTAGTGAAGGAGCAGCTCCCTTTCCTTGAGGCTTGATTTGAAATTCTGTCTCATGCAAAATTAGATATTGTTGTGACAGGTTTTCACAAAGGTGGCAAAATATCACGGCGTTTTTAAAAGCAAGCCTTTGTTCTGTACAAATGCTCTTGCAGGGGTGGCGGGGAGAAGGAGGGAAGCTGGTGCGCCTGAAGGCTGATGAATGAGGTGACACAGCAGTTTGAAAATAATAATAATAATCCCATCTAACAGCCTGATGACATTGAACAATGAAAACATTTTATAAACAGAGCTTAAATCCAGAGCTTGAAAATACAACCCCCTCTCAAACAAGGGAAAAAATTAAAATGTCCAGAGTCTAAACCCAACAGACTCTTCTTGCAGTGTCCTGCAGCCATCACACGCACCTCACAGCTTCCCTCTCCAGAGACTGGCTTTTGCAAGGCTAGCTGCATTTTGCCTGGCCACCAAACCCTAACATGGCTGTCCCTGTAGCCCTAAACTGCCAGCTATAAATATAAAAACCCACTCAGCATTTTCCACCATGAGTTCTGCCACTGTCCTGTTCTATAACCTTGGGCAAATCTCATCCATGTTGCTATACACCCTCCGTTATTCAAAATGCAAGCTCTTGGGTGCAGGACTCATCACTCCCTACCTCATTCCCATGGTCCTGGGCACAACAGGATGTCCACAGCCACTGGTGTTGATTGGCACGTCCCACTCCCTTCTTTATCATCACAGAATCACAGGCTAGTTTGGGCTGGAAGGGACCCTAAAGAGAATCTCATTCCTTTCACCAGACCAGGTCCAACCCGAGCCCCTTCCAACCTGGCCTTGAACACCTCCAAGGTGCCCCTCTCTGACCAAGTTCTAGTACGGAGCTGTACCAGATCTCAAGTATTTCCAGAAAAACACAACAGAAATCTTTCTGTCCCTCTGAACATGAGGTATCTAAACACCAGCCCCACACCCATACCAGCATGCTGTGGTGACAACGCAGGGACCCAGCAGTCCCAAAGGTGACACCCTATAGCACTGCCTCAAAGTCCCCTCAGGTGTCAAACCCATGCTGGGGATTGAAGAGAAGGAAGAATTTTTGGCTGCAGCAATGGATCAATACAGTTAACAGGCCAAACACACACAGAAGACAAGGGAAGTGAACTCCTGGTTGCCTGGGGTATTCACCTGTCCCATTTCCACAGCTTGTGCAGGTGTATCCCCTGCTCAGCCCCCTCCACCAGTGGGTAAAGTTTCTATTTGACACTTTGATTGCTGTCTCCAAGCATTTCCAACAGTAATTCCAGGGTTACCAAGCAACAGACCAGTTTACTTAACAACAGGGAACTATCTGCTGCAAGAGGACAAGGAATCCACCACTAGCTGCCGGGCTGAGCTGCAGCTCAGCAGGGAGGTTGTCCAACACTTTATTATCAATCAGGTGAAATCACTGCCCAATTAGTAAATCAATACTCCCCGCTGAGGTGATCAGCTGCACACAGAAAAGCAGGAATGCAGGGAAAAGGGAGCTTTCTCCCTCTAACCTGGGGCCACAAAAATCAATGGAGTTGTGCTGTGGAACCTGAGCTCATCACCGAGAGAAGAAAAGCAGCTGTCAAGGCCCCGTTTAACCATGAGATGGAAGAGCTACAGGCAAGAGCACCAGCACCAGCCTGCAGTGACAGCACACCAGGAAACTGCACCATGTCAGGAGCCCTGATTTCTGCTGTAAAGCTGCAAATTCCCCTCCCTGCTCAACTGGTAAGAGTCTCTGAGGCTCTGCCAGAGCAGCAAGATAACCACAGGGCACCTTTCCTCACCAACCTTACGAGACAAAGCCCAGGAGAACAGAGCAAGACCTTAATACTCACCCCCTGAGCACCCTTGGGCAAGGTATTTAATCTCCCTGGTGTCCACGTGCATTCTCCCACCTCCCTGTGTTTACCCTGCTGCTGAAGGCTGGTGGGATGTTAATTTAAGGGAGCTGTGTGGTGATACTGTGGCAAAAAGCTTCACAGAAAGGCTGTAAATGCAAGAGTGTATTTGCAACACAGACAGAACCCATGTTCCCATCACTGAAAAAACACATGGATTATCAGCATCTCTTGCTGTGATCTCATGTCTAGATATCATGGTATATTGAGACAGAGGAAGGAATAAAAGACTTGAGGTTTAGAGCTGCCTGTGCACATCTGCAATTAAGCTGCAACCTCACAAAAGCTAGTACCAGGACCCTCAGCAGAGAGACAATAAGGGAACAGAGTAACTGTCCCAGATGACTGTTATCTCCTGAAAGGCTGGAGAAGACCAGGCCAAAGTTTTAAAGACAAAAAGAAAAAAAATCTATTCTCCTCCAGGAAACTGGAATGATTTTATTCACTCTTTAAACATGAGGATCTTGTGAATCTTGCTAAATACATCACTGAATGATGAAAAGGCAGGAGAGGAACATCTGGAAGAAAAAGTGTCCAGTGAAGGACAGAGCAAACTCCTTCTTTACTCTGCTTCAGTCTCCTTCTACATCCAACTGCAGGGCTATTCCCAGCATGCTGCTCCCCTTCCCCACTCAGGAGCCACAGTGGTCTTAGGCATGCTGGTGCTGCCCAACCCTCCATCTCTCAGGAAATCCGAATGATTTGGACTTGTCTCCTTCTCCTGAGTGTTGTTGCTGTCTTAGAAGATGCCTCTGCTCATCTTTTCACGTCAGTGGTGAGCGAGCTTGTTCTCAGAGGTGTCTCCCTCAACCTGGTTGGCATCACTGCCCGTTCCTTTGTCTTGCTGTGTGGGCGGCTGCTGCAATGCAGCGCACAGGTGTAGTGACCTTTAACCAACTGCCTGCAGCAGCCGAAGGCTCCCAAACTGCTCCAGCTGAAAAAGAAGGAAGATGAAGTTCTGACACGCAGTCCCAGAACTCATGGTGTGCCTTTGGAGGAGATGCGAGGCGGCTGTTCCATTTATCAGAAAACATTTCAATGAGGATTGCACCATCAATCTGCCTGACAGCATCTCCAACAGCTACTTGATACTGTGCCAGCAGCAGAGCTGGGTTACCTCTGGGCCAAGGCTGCTGCAACACCTGCTTTTCCTACTTAGAGCACTGGATGAACCATCTGCAGCCAATGCAACCCTGTTTGGGTCGGTTTTGCTGCTGTTTTTGCAGAATTGGGGCAAGAAATCCATCAGCAATCCAACACTGCTCTCGACAGGTCAACAGATGGCCCAGGTCCTCTGCTCCCAGCTGATGCAGATGCTTGAGAAGATCGAGGAAAATTATTACCCAGCCAGAATGAGCACCAAGCCTGTTCCAGAACACTCAGGGCAGGCTGGTCTCCACACTGGGACGAGCTGAACAGCAAAGCCCACCTTGCCCTACTCAAGTCACACGCATTTCCGCTACAGAGAAACCCCAGTCTCACTTTCACTGCCATCCCTTGGTCTTCACCCTAAGGAAAAAGGGCAGAAGCAGCACTGGGAGGCTGTGAACCTCCCAGGATTCTTGCTTTTGTCAGGCCCTTTCTCAGCCTTGAGGACAGAATATATTTCAGATCGAGAGAGATGATAACTTTTGGTGCACAGGCCTCAGCACAGCGGTTCTTCCAGCACTGTTAACTTGCTCAGAGATGGAGCAAAGGCTCTGTGCTGCAGCCACAGTGGAACAGGACAGTAATAAAGGGCACTGCTGTATTGTTACTGCAGGTGACAATCAGATGGATTTTACAACTATAAAATTTTAATTTCTTAAAAGGACTTCTTTTGTAACATCATGATGTGGTAACCAGGACTCACCTGTGTCCCTGAACTGCCTTAATGCAGAGTGATGGTGATGCTTCCTTTCACAGCAGCCATGACTCTTACTCTAATTTTTGGCTCCATTTGCCCATGGATACATGCTCTTACCTGAGCTCCAGTTTGGCTTTCTAGAACAGACTGCCCAAACCAAGTGAAATTCCCAGTGGGCAGAATTCCAAACTTGAATTTTGACTAATTAAATGGTATTAGGAAAGCTCTAAACACGCACATAAAAACTGGCAGGCAAAGTGCTTCTAATGATGAGACAATTGCTGTGCTGTCTCATCATTAGAAGAGATGATGTGCAGGGAGGCCCAGCTGCAGCCTTGAGTCACAAGCCCTTTTAGTCTTTCCAAAATTGACAATGCCAAGATGTTCCAAAGTGGAACCAAGGATGTGAGGTGGGAGAGAAGGTAAAAGGCTATGAGTTACACCCAAAGGAAACTGCTGTCCACGCCATGTGGACAACACGGGGCTACAAGATTTGTTTCCCAGGAGTTGTCTAATTCTATCTGACCATGCTGAAGAATGAATTAACACAACGATCTTGCAGCCAAAGCCTTCAGGCCGTGCCCATCTCCATATCAGAGCAATGGCACTGTGATAATGATGGACGTCAGTGCTCTCAAACAGAAGCACCCTGGACACCTTTTCCTGAACCCATTTTAGTTAAGGGTTGGACATAAACTCTGAAGCACGAGGCGATTTTCACCTTAGTTTTTATATCACTTTTTGCTCATGCCATAGCAATTCTTGATACTCATAAGTAAATTCAATCTTTCTGAGCATCTCTTGCAGCAGAGATTCCTGTAGCAGGGAGTTCCACAGAATCAGCTGAACTATAGAGTCACCTCTTTCTTTGTAATGGCTTGAATTCACTAACAATGCAAATTAAGTTGCAAGTCCTCACTGCAGTGAAACCCTTTGGGGGCACACACTGGCCTTCCTGAGTTCAAAAGGAAAGCAGATCCTCACTTGCCACAGATTCCCATGAAAGCCCACTGATCCAGAATGCAAAAGCAGCACAGGGATGCATGGTGGAATGGCAGTGGGTCTTTGGCATTTGCATTGTGAAGGAGTCAAAGACAAGTCTATCTGGCCTGTCAACCACTTCCTCGGCATGCTGCGACTCCGCAGTGAACCAACGACAGCTAATCCCTCAATGGAGTGGGATCAGCTTCCTTGCCTCTACCCTGCAGCCAAAGCATGAGCCCAGACACTTACTAAGCTGATGTACTGTAATTCAATATACAGTATCCGGTTTGTGTGCTCATCTCTTACCTAAACACAGCATTGCAACTTTCAAAAACCATCGTGAGCTATTATTTTTCCATCTTCAGATCGGGTTTTGTGAGATCCACTGCAGCTAAGGAGACAGCTGGTTTGCACAAAGACCTTTGAAAAATACATGGAAGTTTACATGGGCATTCAGGAGAGGGCCGCTCCCACGTTTCAGCACTGAAACATCACACACCTGGCTGCTCCCTCTCACTGTTTCACCCTCCGCAAGCAGGCTCTCCAAGGAGGCGCGAAGCACAAAAGGAGACTTCAAAAGAAATGAAAAGTTTTCTTTGTCCTCTTAAGGAAACATTTAATGATTGCCTTTACCCTACTTTCAACCTGGAGTGCCTGCTCTTTATTCTCTAGGCAGGTGCTGAGTGACGAGGCTTTAGTGAGCAGCCTGATTAAAAAAGAGTATCGGATGTTGGGAGACAATGTGTAATACGACAACCAACACTCACAGTATCATGTGAGAAATATAACGAAAAAGATTGCTCTGTAACTGGGCTGTTGTAATTTTGAGACTTGCATTTTACAATTAGAAACCATTTGTCTTCTAAATGGCAGGCTAAGTTTTGCTTTCTGCTTTGCCAGTGTGAAATCAAAAGCAATTCCCTAAGTTAATAGCACTATATTGGATTTATGCAAGTAGAGACTGAATTTGAATCTATATTAATTTTCTCTAAACTATCCTATAAATACTAATATACCCCCTCTCTCTCTTACTTATTTTTTTAGTACACACAGAGAAAGCTGATGAGAAGCAAGTTTCACAGGCAGGAACAATTGCTGCACATCACAACTTCGGCTATTTTTTGCAGGGTCTTAACTTTCCAGATGCTCCCGGATTTGAAATCTGGAGCTTGAGCCGTGACGGAGCTGTGCAAAGTCTGCCCACTTTCCTTGAGCTGCAATTATATGATCCACGTGCTAATGAGCTCTCAAATCACTCTCAGGCCATTTGTTCCAACACCTCCACATCCCCCAACCCCAGTAAATAGCTACTGTATCTTGAGCTTGTCTGTGCTATAATGGGATGAAGACTTGGGGAGGAGGAACCCCCGTCTAAAAGAGGTTTGTAACAAGGGAAAAAGTAGCTCTAACAGAGTAGCAACATCACAGGAACAGAGAGAGGCATTGTTACAGGCCAAGTAATCCTGTGACACGCTACTGTCAGTCATAGCTTGACACCCTGCTGGGCCAGCAAGACATCAAAGCCCACCCCATACCATCTTACATGCTCTTTATCAGCTAATCAGGCTATTCTTCCCGAAATAAAGCTCCGTTAAATCCCCTGCTCACAGGGGCATTCCCATCCTGTTGCCCATCTGCTGAGGAGGGTCAGCTGGAGCAGGAGGCAGAGCAGTGGCCTGTCCCTGGTGGCTTCTGAAAGCAGGCCAATGTAGGCTCCAACTTTTTATTTTAAAATCCCTTCCCCTTGCATTTTTTCTTTTCATAAGATAGGTGCATGTGCAAGAGAAGTGCCCAGCCCTGGAACAATTACGTGGATTAGTGCTTTAACTGCATGGCTAAGGTTTGCTAAAGGAGTTTGTAGCAACAATTACACAGAAAGAGTTACAATTGATGCTGATAAAAAAGAAAGATTTTCCTCCTTTGTATTATTGCAGTGATTTTACCTGCAAGCCAGAGGTTTGTATCCTGCCATTGCACTGGGGGAGAGCATGTCCTTAACACTGTGATCTCCAAAGAGAGGATTATCTGTCCTGGGGAACCAGCTCAGAGCAGCCAGGATCAGATGGACTGAGCACCTTCAGCTCCTTTCCAAGCACAGAAGAGGGTACAGGACTCCTCCAGCGGCAACAGGGAGTCTCCAATTTCTTACACAGAACAGGAGTACCCAGAACAGCCCTGTGCACACAGCAGAGGGGACAGAGCTGCAACTCTGGATTTGCTGCAGACACTTCCTGGGAGAGATCCCACAGAATTTTGCAGAACTGCATTTGCTAGAGCTACTCCCGTCTACAGGCAGCAAAGTACAGGTTTGTAGAAAGACCGTATCTACCAACAGACCTGCTTTTTGATTGATACTCGATTCCTGGAGCAAAGCACACCACAGCGTGTCACCCAGTGCTCCTTGGCTCAGGAACATCAGGCTGACCTACCTTTTTGGTCTTGGTTTGGTTTTCTTCTTTGAGCCTGCAGTTGGAAGAGCAGTCAGGTTCTGGGGGGCATCTCTCAGCCCAAAGCTCTTTGCCACATGACCCAGGTGGAGAGATTTGATGTGGAAGATGTGCTTGAGGTTCCTGGGATAGGTGGTATAGGCAGAAAGGAACGACTGCAGGGCTGAGGAGAAGAAAAAAACCCCAGTGAATTCTGTTTGCTGCTGTATTTTTATATATATACACACTTAGAGATTCAGCTGTTCCAGCTGAAAGGATATCGGTCTGGTCCTTTGGGACACCTTCTGGTCAGCAGCTGGCAGAATGGCTGGCATGTTAAAAATCTGTGAAGGTTGCATAGCACTGCTACAATCCCAAAAGGGGAAGGTAGATGCTGGGGAGCTGTTAGGAACTGAAACAAAGCTCCACTGAATTGCACTGGGTTTGCCTCCTGCAAGGCTCCCCCTTTGGCCACAAAAGGTGATGTTTGCAGCACACCTCTCAAGAGTCATTGACACTGAATGGCAGCAGATAAGAGTAGAGTGGGAACAGAGATGTAGGGATGAAGGAAGAGAAGCATGGAGATAACACAGGAAGACTCCTCTGATATTAGAGTCCCAGTAGTCCATGCATTTTTCACCAGTTACCAGCTAGTCCCTTATAAATATCTGAGAGCCGGATGGATTTCCTGACTCATCGGCACACTAAGAACAGAGCTCACCTTCTCAAAAGGGAAAAATAATAGAACTGTGTGCAAATTTCCCTTCACATTTTTATATTCCTGTAATGCCCTTCCCTCAGGGCTCATTGCTCTAAAGACAATCATCCACTAATATGAGCACTACCTCTGCTCCTCCCCGTCCCGGGAATGTTAACTACACCCGGGCTGTCCCCTGCTCTGGGAATAGAGGGACTTCAGGACGGAAACTGCAGCTCAGAAAATGCCTCCCTTCAATCCCCTGCTGCTCGCTCCTCTGCTTGCTAAACCTCCTGTGTCTCCCCAGCCCTCGCTCCAAACCACCACCTGTATCGGTCTCTTCCTCTCATTCCCAACAGCAGTGAGCTCTAAACTCTCACCTCTCCTGCCCTTGCCTGTTGAGCCACCGGACCAGCAAGTTTGCCCACAGCTTATGTCTAATCTCTTGGCAGCAGCTGGAGATTGGAGTTTATGAACAGTAATAAAAATGTCATTTTAGCAGATCAGCTCCTGGAAGGACCCAGGGAATCCATCAAAGCTCTGTTTACTGAGCAAAGCGAACTCCTTTTCCCAATCGATGAGAAGAAAAGATTGAGTTTTTTGCACCTTCTTCCCAATTTCACAATGCTGCTCTTTTAGAGGCTTCTGAGCACCCAGAGACCTGTGTTTTCCCAAAAAAGAGAATGCTAAATTCCAAATACTGTCTCGGTGTCTCATCTGAAGGCCATCCTTCTGAGCGCTTATAAATCAGCTCAAATGCTCTCAAAAACCCTGTTCTGCTGCTTTTTTTTTCATAAAGTTATTGGTCAAATTCACCTATGAGAAGGCGTAACTCTTCAAAGGGAACAATAGGAACTTGCTCCCGCTTTGAATTCAGTCCCATTGGAGCTAATATAGCTGTCTGTCTCACAGCACTGGAAATGGCTGATACTAAAGATCCTGTTGTTATGAAGGCTGAGCTCACCTCCCACAGTCGAGCAGAGAGGAAAAGCTGCTGGTACCAACACCCCAGAACAGCGTTAGAGAATCAAAGTGTCAAAGGCTCCCCTCTTCCCAAAGTCCTGACAGACATCTGCCAGATCCAGCTTTGAGTCAGAGCACACAAGATCAGGGAGAACTGCAAGGCACTAATCCAGAGCTGAACTGATAGCCTAGCTGGGCCTGCAGGTCAAAATCCCAGCCCAGAAAACTGCCTCACCTCTGAGCAGCTCAGAGCTGAGATGTTCATTACAGCACCCATGAGAGTGAAATTAAATGTGGATGTGGTTCTTCTTAAAATCTTTACTATCAGGTCTTTAGACCTCTCAGAGTTGCCAGAGCCATGTTTTCTGACTTTTATGTGCACTTAGAGTAGCCAGATACTGAAAGTTTTATTGTTATTTTTTTTTAAAGTTGAAATTCTTTTATGAATTTGTGATCAAAGAGACAGAGCTTTATGAAAACAACTCACAAAGACCAGTAACGTTGCTGGTCAGGCCATAATTCATGTAAATGGTTCCTCATCTTGACGCCACAGGAACAAATGCCTGCGGTGTTAAAGAGTTTTTGCCACACCAACCCAAGTCTAAGGTAACATGTACTGGCTTGGAGTGGGGTTTGGACTTATGCTCATGTAAGACAAGAGGATTTAGATTGGTCCTTTGCACCTCTGCATCCCCATTTCTCTACAGAAAATGTAAGCGTGGAAAGTCAAAGAAAAAAAGAAAAAATCCAGTGTGTTCTACATATGATGGGGGTTAGATGGGCTGGTTTGTTTTTATTTTAAACAGGGGACCAGAGGGTAATGAGATATGAAAGGGAGACTGGTGACATAACCTGTTCACCGGGCTCTCAGCTGGCAGCCAGCTCCCAGCACTGGCCCCAGGCCACCGCCCCAGCACGGCTGGATAAACTGGGAGGCAGTTTGCCAGAGCAGGTGGGAGCAGGAGGGGAGGATGAACCAAAACCACCACAGACATGAGCATCGAGCCATAGCACTGGGCTCTTGTGACTCTGCTGTCTCCTTTCACACATGGGCACTGAGGACAGAAGGGAGGAGGCAAAATGCTGAACTGCTGGCTGTAAAACTGGGAAATGAGGAGGAGAAATGCAGGATTTGCTTCCTTATCCTCTCTGTAACCCCAGGCACAAGGGATCCCAGTCTCCTGAGCTCTATTTGTCCCCACAGCTCTGAAATGAAGCACCTATCACCATGTAACCCTCGGGATGAGCATCCTCCACTGCCCAAAAGGGCCTCCACTCTTAATGAGGTTCATCCTTCAGGTAGCAGGGCCCAGCCAGACCCCTCCTCCCACCCATCTCACTGCTGATCAGTCAATCAAGTTTGAAGGGCAGCACCTTCCCTGAACCATTTGATTTGAGTCTGAAAAACACGGGACCCAGCGCCAGAAGGGGAGAGCAGGCAGGGAGCCACTCACCTTTTGAAAGCAGGCTGCAGTGCAAACACTGCTTATTAACATTGACTAGGTCAGAAAATGGGGAAAAACAGAAAAAGAGAGAGAAACAAATGCATCTCTGGCACAGTTTCCAACTGATTGTCTGCCATGAAAGCAAAAGCCAGCTGCCATGTTAATTATTCATGATGCCTGGCTCAGAGGGAAGGAAGAGGGGGCTTATGGAAGCCACTCAGCAGTGGAAAATTTGCATACGTAGATAGCAGAGTTGGAAAAAGAGGTGGAGTGCTCCTCTACAAGATAAATGGGATGCACAACATTTCAGCATTTCCTGATATATTTCTGTGGCTAAAGGAGTTATTAATGCTGAGGTCAGCAACAAGTGTGGGTGGGTGGGTGGGTGTGTGCACAGTGACACTGTGTCGAGAGGAAGCAGAGAGGTTTTCTAGGTGTGACCAGAGTTACTCACTGGTTGTTCCTGTCACAGGCATTTCAGGTGAGACGTTTGCATGGGGTACAAGAAATCCCAAGGGAGCAACAAGGAGGTCATCCATGCAGAATGAAGGGTTATGATCATGTCAGTCACGTGCCTTGAGATTGTGGATTTGAAAGAGCAGCTATAAAATTAGCCCCCACACACCTGAAAATGGGTGCAAGCTGCTTGTGTAGCAAGTCTAACACTTTTACTGTAGGAGGAAGGTGTTTCAAAACCCCAAGGAACTGAAATCATCACTGCAGCTCCTGGAGGTGGGGTGAGATTTCCGTCCAGGGACGTGCAGTGGCAAGGGGGAGAGCAAAGAGTGGAACAGCAGAATTTCAAATACTTTGCCCCTCAACACGGCCACACATCATTAAAAGTATGCAGAATAATTTGGGGTAAGCAGGTAGTCACAGGAGGTGCTCTGGTTGCTCTGCTGTGTCATCAGCTAAGAAGTGAACACAACTTTCAGAAAAAAACAGCACCTTTGACCTCTTGAACAATCACTTCTCAAAGTTCCAAATAATTTTCAAGCTGAACTTAACTTTTATCTTGAGAACATCCTTCCCTTCTCCAGTTTCTCCAGACATTGTACAGCTCAAAGGGCAATTTCCCCATATGGTTTTGGACTCCTTAGAAGGTGAATTCAGAAGTGAAGCACATATGGCATACCTGTCCCACATCTGCATGCATGTACACACAGCAGGTATACAGAATGGGAAACTGAAACGATGCAGACCATTAAAATTCATTTCACCAGGACCCTTCTTAACTGGAAATGCTGCAGAATTGAAATAAGGACTTCTACACCAGCTAAGAGAGCAGGACCTGAGTCGGAACGAGGCAAAAAAGAAAACACTCAGGAAGGAGATGTGGGAAGAGGAGACTCAAGAAAAGGGGAAAGGCTCCAGTCCTGAATACTGTGAGCAAGAATGACTTAGTTTCTTACATAAAGAGTTTGGATTTTGTGGACTTGTCTCAATAACTCATAACCAAATTCCAAGTAATTGCCCTGGAGCTCTGGGGCCTGACTTCCCACAGTGCCTACACTGCATCACCTTTTTGGCTTCTCTCAGGAGACAGTTTAGTGTTTCTTTTTCTACCGCATCCCCAGCAAGATTTTAATCTTTCTCCCAAATCCATCTTCCTCTGGATTTTCCAAACTATGAGGAAGAAGGAAGAGTGTCTTACACTGCTCAGTCACCACTGCTGTGCACCTTGCCTGGGAAAGATGGCAGAACAAATCCCATATTTGCACACAGCTACAATTATTAAATCCATCCCAGTTTTCACTCTTCCTGCCTTTCCCCCCCTCCCTCATTTTTCTCCCATCCCACACAACCAGTTCCAGGCTAAGATCCTTTCCTGGTCAGAGTTGCTCCCAAGGCATCCTATCTTTCAGGCTTCATCCCTGGTGTGAACTGAAGGCATCTGATGGGAATTGCACCAGGATGTGGTGGAGAAAGTCACCCATCCCCTTCCCAGCATAACACACACAACGCATTCGCTCCCGTGATTGGGTCAGAGCCCTTGGATATGAATCCCACTGAAAGCCAAGATTAAATCTCATTTGCACGTAATATGGGAATGCCAGAAATTAACATTTAATATCATCACAAAGCCTTCTGGGCCCACCTCAACCCCCTGCAGAGCCCAATGGCCCCAAAATGTTTCTTCCAGGCCTTTTCCCTGATGCTCTGCCCCAGAAGAAAACCTTGGCAGCAAAATCTGAGCCCTTGTGGGATAAGTGCAAGGAAATATACTGACCTTTCTTTGCCCACCGGACAGTCCCCTCGCTGGAGTGGACATGATTTTCAAATTTTGTCTGCAGGACTGTGGCCCTCTCCCGGACTTCCTGAGGGTTCTTGCCACAGGATTTCTATCAGGGAGGCAGGAGGATTAGAGGAAAGAGAGAATTTGAGTCAGGAATAATGAAGCAGTTTACAATAGATTTAATAACAGTAAAATCACACAGCAACTACCCAGGGGCCAACAAAGGTAATCCTCTCAATATTACTAGAGGAAAAAAAAAAAATCCAGATAAAGGTGTTAAAGTCAGAGCAGCCAGTGAGTGCTGTGTGATGGGGAGAACAAATCAGTTTTAATTTTGTGTTTTCTAACATCCATCATGTATCTTTTTCCCTTGCTTTTTTTTTTCCCTTTCTGTTTTTTTTGCTTCCAGGTTCAACAGGTCCCACTGTTTGTTTCATTGGAGTTATTTGGGATAACTCCCCCCAGACCCTACACTAACAGGTTCAGAGTGATGCTGAAAGTTCCCCTGTGCACTTCCCCAAAACACCCAGGGCAGGAGATCCATGGGATTCATATTCACCCCCAGGCTCCAGAGAAGAGACCAAATTCAGCACCTGTGAACAAAGGCAACTAAATGAACTTCTCATGAATTCCATCACGGATTTCTACATGAAGTTTTCTCACTGTCAACAAGTCATATTTGACTGGAACTGCCATCACTTGGCTCCTCTAGAGCCGGACAAGCCCCTTGCACCAAAGGCAAGACAGACTAAACTTCCTCAGGCCAAAAGGGCAATATTGCACCTTCCAGCATTCCTGGGATCAGACTGTAGGATGCAGTTGAGGAAATGGAAAACAGACATTCCTGGGAGCAAGCTGGGAGGAGAAGAGAAGCTCTCTCCCTCTCTAAGGGATCCAGGCAGAGAAAGGCAATGTGGACCAGAAAGCAAGTGAATTTTTTGATGGAAAGTTGACAGCAAAGTGCAAAGCCAAGCATCCATGGATGTGCACCTCTCCCAGAAAAGGGCCACAGTTCTCAAATGCTACTCAGACAGGAACCAGCATCCAAGTGTAAGAGTGCCAGATCCAGGGCAGCAACTTGATACTGGTCAGGGCTGATGGAATACAAACATGCAGCTCCTGGGATTCTGGAGGAGACCTGTGCCAAGGCAGCACTCCTGTTGTTCTGCCCTGGCAGATCTGCATGCTAATGCTGCAAACCCTTCTTTCCTCTGCCCTGCTGCCAGTCCAGAGGAGACACATCCCACTGACACCACAAACTCTGGGAATTGTAGGAGCTGCCGGCACCCGACACAAGACATTCTGTTGTCCCAGATGTGCCACTCTGTCCCCAACATCAAATGTGCCCAGAGACAGACCTCAAACATAGTTTAAATGCCCTGCATTGTGCCCTCTCTGGAACTTAGGATCCCGCAGCTTCTGGGTTATTCCTCAACGAAGCAAACACAGCTGGGGCTGGAGCTCCTGCTCACTCACCACCTGGACTGATTGTCCACCTGCATCTCTAAAGACAATTTGACTATTTTAACACAGGGAGAGCCTCACAGATTTCTGGTCTCTACTGTCTCCCAATCTACTCAAGAAAGGCTCACAACTCATCTCACAGAATCACACCACCATTTAGGTCGGAAAAGACCTCCAAGATCATTGAGTCCAATCTTTGACTCATCATCACTTTGTCAGTCAAACCACAGCACTGGGTGCCATGTCCAGTTTTTCCTGAACACCTCCAGGGATGGGGACTCGACCCACCTGCCTGGGCAGCCCATTCAACACCTGATCACCCTTGCAGTGAAGAAATTCTTCCTGATGTCCAACCTGAACCTCCCCCAGCACAGCTTGAGGCTGTCCTCTCCTCCTGTCCTTGTTCCCTGGGAGCAGATCCTGACCCTCACCTGCCTGCACCCTCCTGTCTGGGAGCTGTCTTCCCTGAACCACTTTTTCTCCAGGCTCAGCCACCCCAGTTCCCTCAGCTGCTCCTCACACGATTTACTCTCTGGACCCTTCCCCAGCTTTGCTGCCCTTCTCTGGACACTTCTTTCACAGGTGCCTTTGACTTTAGGTGTGCCTGTCCACCAGCTGAGACTATTCCAGCTCTGTAGGGGCCCCTACAGAGCTCTAGGAAGCCCCAGGTGGAGCTGCCACCCAGAAGTGGCCGCTCCTTGTTGTCACTACCAAGTTTCCACTGATGTGAAACACAAAACTTTCTGGCCCCGCCTGCTCCTCCCGGCCCCCAGCACTTTTCTTTTGTTAAGCCTCCTGGCAGCACCAAGTGTCACCTTCCCAGCGCTTTTTAATATGAATGTGAAATTAGTGAGGTTTGCCCTTTCCCCTGGCGGACAGAATCCTCTGTTATTAAAAAGTAAAGCACTTTAATAATGAAAACTTTTTCTCTTTTTCCTGTGTTTTAACTGTTTAAAATTAATGAGAAGGGCATAACAGTTGTCAAAGCGATATTGAAAGCAGGGTAGCCAGGACCGAATAAGCACGAAAATCCCTCCAGAGTGTTAAATAAACAGTGCTTCAGCCCCCTCTGAATCCCTGTGTTGGTTATTGTATACATTCTGTAACAGCACTCAGAATAGATCTGAGCACCGGGGAGGCAGAAAGGTTTCAGAATTCCAATAAAGGCCTCAAATTAAAGACAGCCTGGTGCGAATTCCAGGAGAAAATTAAAGAGACCTCAAGCTTAAGTGACAGGTGACTTGCTTCTGTGTCACAACTGTCAGGGGATTTAGTGATAATATGGCAATATATTACAAAGGACTTTTCTTATTCCCCCCTTTAGGTTTCAAAATGAGGCATCTCTTCTTGCTGGTGCTGGGGGAAAATAAAAAAA
>VZRN01002539.1:719198-747547 GCA_013397935.1 Dasyornis broadbenti
AAAAAAAAAAGACAAAAATGAGGGATAAAAAACTAGGTGCATAATTTCCAAAGTGTGAGGTCAGTCCAAGAGATATAAATAAAAAAAAGCAAATGGCAGGAAAGATAATGTCCTCAGAAAAGAGCTTCTCCCCTCCTCCCACCTCCGCCTTGTCTTTTATCCCCTTCAGACCCTTGAGACAGATCTCATTTTAAAACTGCACCCTAATGGGCGTGAAAAAACCTGTATTTGATTCCTGTCTTCCAGGGAGGTTCATCTAAAAAAAACAAAAAACCCCCACCCCACTAAAAAAAGAAATCTAAATTTAAAACTGACTCAGAGGCAAAAAAATCTGTCCATGATGGAGTGTCTGGACAGATCAAATAAACCAGTGCTACAGGAAGGACATGGAAGCCATTCCATGTGCTTTACTCACACAAGCAAGCTTTAATCCTGGTTTGGGTGAGCTGGACAATTAATTTGAGACCTTACACATTCTACCAAGACCCCCCAAAAAAGCCTACCCCAGAGGTTAGCTTGACCTGCTCCCCATCTAAACTTGTTCCATCTGTTAAATAAGCAGTACTATTGCCATCGTGGAGAAAAAGTGGGATAGGAGAACTTTTTCTACCTTGTGATTCCTTAAAAGCCAGTTCTGGCAGATCCCAAACCAAGGACATCATGACTGTGGACAATAACAATATTTATAAGCTAAAAGAAGAAATGCAGGGGAAAAAAGTCAGGATACAATGTTATTTAACCAGTTTGAGACATAGGGGAGCTCCCAAAAATGCCAACTCCACCAGGAAATGACACATGTATTTCCGTCAGAAGGAGGAAACTTCCAGTGATAAAGATGGCAGGTTTTAGGTTTGAGAGGTTAGGATAAGTACTGAAAACTTCTGATTGCATTAAGAGAATATGATAATCAAAAGGGAAAAAAAATTGAAACACAGTAAGACTAGACTGAGGTAGAAAATTTCGTTCTTAAAACAAGAGAAAAAAAGGAAAAAGAAAAAGAAAGATGGGGAAAACCCACCAAAAGCCTGGCTGCAACACCTCCTGCTTCCATTACACTTCAAAACAAAATGAAGGATTTTGTTTTAATAACAACTTTTTACTAACCTCCACACACCTTCTCTAGAACTCACCGAGTCCCCCTTGCCCCGCTCCATAAAAGCTGAAAGATCAAATTTATTCTCTTTGTAGGCAGGTGAACATTCACACGCCCAGACACAGCCACATATATATTTCATATACCTAAATATAAAATATACATTTTACAGGCACTTCAGCTTGCTCCCTGGCTGCACACAGAAGCCCAAAAAATACATGTTCCAATGTGATTCTTATAATGGACTTGAGTTGTGGCAATGAGAACTGAAGAGCATCATAATGAGGTTCCTGTGTGCAGGACTATCATACATCCATGACTCAGAGCATGGAGAACTGAGCAGCAGAGCTGAACCTCCCTCCAACGGCAACATCCCAACTGGATCAGGCTCAGCTCCTCCTCCTGACACCTCCTCACCCCCTCTCTGTTTCATGCAGCGTCCCATTGCATTCCCAGCTTATTGTATTGTCCATGTGGCAAACTTAAGAGAATTTAATAGAGATTAACCCTCCTGAAGGCTTGGGAAATGCCCCTGCAGCTTCTGAGCTGACCACTCAGAGCCTCCATGGCAATATAAACAAGGAGATAACAAACTGAATGAATCCTTGATTGCATTTAATATATTTTTCAAACAATTCCCAAAGGAAGGACTCTGTTTCATATTGACAGAACTGTTGTAATTTAATCCCCATTAAATGATATAGAATTTTTCCCATGAAGAGAAACTCTGTTCTTAAGACTCAACCCTTTCAGACTGAGTGCCACAAAAACTGGTTATCCTCTATTTCTAAGTTCCTGCAGGACATTAAAACCATCCTACAGCCACAGTGGAAGAATCTCAGCTTCAGTGAAGTCAACAGCAAAATCCCACTCGCTTTGATGTCAGAGGGAAAAGAGGAATTTAATCCCACCTTTGAAAGCAAAAGGAACCAAGTCCTTCTGTGCAAGTTCCTCTGTGCAGCACCTGGCATGGCAGGGCCTGCCCAGTAGCACTGCTGAGGCAAACCAGGGCAACTGCTCCTTTCAAAGAGGGGTTGGGGTTAGTGCTTTTTGGAAGGAAAGGGAGAAAGCCAAAAGAAGAGTGTTAAAAAAATTCTGTGCTTAAATGTATAGATAATTTTACAATTTGAAAGCATGGTAGAAATACCAATTTGACCAGTTTTGGTAGCAAACAGGCTTGGATAGCTTTTTGTTGATAAAAAGGCATTTTCTCCTGCGACTTTTCAAAACTTAAATCATCATTTCCTAGAATATATTCTCTTTTTTTCCCCACTTCCCATGAAATAACATTTGTCCCCCAGTCCAGAACAGAGAACATTCTGTCCCATGTCAGTAACAGATTTAAAGTATAATTTCTGCATAAATGTAATTGTTGAAAAAGCCTTCAAAGGAAATCTGAAGTTACTCCCCCCCTATATTTGGGAGAAAAGGAAAGTATTTATACAGACAACTATTTAAAATAATTTCTGCACTAGCAAAGCACAACTAAACTTTGTTAAGAGGCCATATCCCAGGCATGATCCAGACATTTAAAACACAGGCATCACAGGCTGATTTCGGCCAAAAACAGTGGTGGGGGAAGAGCTTTAAACCGAGCTGCATCTCAGCTGAACTGAGCTCTGGCTGTCTGCGAAGTGCAGAACACCGAACATCTTTCACAAGCGTGTTTACCAGGAACACCACGGCTCCCAACAGCCAGCGCCGGCAACGAGGTGCCTCAGCCACAGGGTAACAAAAGCACCAGCAGCAAAACAGCAACAAGAGGGGAAAAAGTGTGTGTGCTGCATCATGCTTGACACATTCTTGACTGCCATTCAAAATGCAGGCTCTTTGCAGGATTTAATTTGCCAGAGCGCAGCAACGCCCAAGATATCAATTGCAAATGAGTGAATCCTGTGAATTAGCAATTTGAAGGCAGACCCAAAGCTTGCCCAACTCAATAAAAAGGTGCCTGTCAACCAGGAAGCTTTGGTTTAGGCTCCAAGTAAAAACAGATGATGAAAACCCCTATGTAACACATCACCAAATGCATTTTCCTCGTTTCTTGATAGAAGTTTAGAGCCATTTGTCATCTCCAACAGTATTTTAGTGCAGAAAACACAGGAAAACCAGAAACATTGTGCAGAAAAAACCCGAAGATTTTGCATCCAGAAACCTTCCCTGTCTGTTACAAAGGTATTTGCTAAAGACTTAGCAAGCAACTGCTTTTTGATAACAACAAAAGACTGGAAAATTGTGATATAAGATAGCTCTACAATTATTTACACCGCCTGACACCACGGAGGTAAAACAGACGCTAAGGCAGAAATACTTGTGATGTTTAGCTGGCAAATGAAAACCGGAGCAATTCCAAGCAGCAGAACAACTCACCTTGCTTCCTGGTCTGCGCAACTTGAAGCGATCATCTTTCATCAGGCTGGCCAACACTTTCTCCATCTTTAGCTCTGAAACACTGAAGTAACAAAGACAAAAAATTACTATTTCTCCTACTTTGAAACACAGAGTGGAACGAGCCACAGACTGGTAATGGAGAGCAAAATGATTGAGATTCACAGTTTCTCTTAAGAATTTATTCCTGAAATACAGAGGTCTTAGCCCAGACACTGCCTCAGCAACTCTGAAAGTGGAACTGCTGTAAAATCCAAACCGGTGCTTTCAGTGGCACAGAGACACAGTTTCACCCACAGTCTTGTCACTGTTTTAAGTCAACACACACTCCAATTTTAGCAGAGCATCAAAACAACTGAGGGTGGACTTTCCATTCACTGAAAGTCTCCTTGGCTCTCAACCAAGAGGAACTGATTAAATAAATAAACTGGATTACATTTCTATTATTTACATAACTTTCCTTTCCTTGCACTGAGAAGCACCAAAACAATTGGGAACCACCTGGTTATGTTTTCCACTAGAAGAAACTCATGACAGAGTTGAAGCAGCTTGTAACATCAATGCTTCCTGTAAATTTGTTTTGTAACTATGAAGAATAAGACCTGCAACCTCCACCTTGAACTCAGAGGTTGTCCAACATTTCATTATACACTCAGTGCCATGGGCAGGGAGCAGAAAGTTGGTTGTGCAACTGTGAGAAAGTCACTGACTGAGGCACACACAGGATGGAAACACATGCTCCACTTTGTTTGCTACTTCTGCTACATCTTGTCTCCTCCAATTTAGCTTCCAGAGTGTCTGGAGTGAGAGACAGTGCTCAAACCTCACTCAAAGGACATGATTCACGGAATGACAAACTTCACAACCTATATAATTTTAAGTTGTAAAGTAGGTATGTTTATCGCAGCGCTGGGCACGTGGGAGGTAGCCCTGCAAAGACACACGCACCATCCGTACCGTATAGCTCAGTGTGTATCTGCTTACACGTTACACATTCATGGAATTTCCCAATATCCTTATACGTATGCACGACTTATCCTCACTTCGTAATTTAATGAGTTCAAAAGTCATTTCTGTGTGCTCACACCTGTGCAGTATTCCTCGGTGGTCCCGAGCAGGGGTCCCAAGATGAAGTAAACACAAGTCTTCCTCTGTTCTGCACATGCCTTCTAAGACTCTGGTCCAAGTCCAAACAACAACTTCCGGTTTTAGCCAGCTTTAGGGGGTCCATGAATACAAGCTGGATCAAAGTCCTTGCTTTTGTCTATACTCTTTCATTCCTTATCCTGTTTTGGCAAACACAGTAGATCTTCCAGCAAGCAGCTTTTAGCAAATCATTCCCTAACTTCTAATTCCCTCGTACCAGATGATGCTTTCATGTTTACACACGTTTGTTTCCACCCATATTAGTGACCTAGCTCACAAAACTGAAGAGCTAAAACTAAAGCTGTGCAAAGACACAGCTCCTTCCTCTCACAGGGACTCAAGCTCAGAGGATAACAACAAAATCCCAAGGAACTTTTTCTATCAAGCCAATTCTCCTGCAGCTTCCTTCCCTCTGGTCACAACATCACTCCTTCTTTCCCACAGGACCTTACATGATTCCAACTCCTTGCCACCTCGCTCGGGTCAAAGCTCAGAGGCACTTCCCGACGGACAAACTCACCATTTATAGCCTCAAAAGCCACCTCTGACACCAGATACACAGTTTGATTTCCTTCCCTGCTCTGAGAACTTGCCTTCCCTCTCATCTGATGTGTAAAACCAAAGCCCAGCCCATTAGGGAACTCACAGCATTTTTTTTAAATACAGGAGAGTCAGTCAGCTGTCCTAGCCAGGTGCCACACTGCGCCTTTATTTTCATTCTGTCGACTCACATTCCTCCTGTAGACTCAATCAGATGATTTACTCTCCAGACCTGCTTGCAAGACACTGCTGGGTCCTGTTATGGCCCAGATATGGAAATGCTTACAAACCTGCTTCATTTTCAAGTGAGCAGTCCTGCTTAAAGGTGCATTTACAGGAGATGAGAAATTCTTTGTCCTCTTTAATACTGTCTTAAGAGGCACACACACACCAGGTGCCAGCACAGGAACAGCTGTGCAGCTCCAGGCCATTAATATTACAGCTGCTTCCAAACTGGGTCCCATTTCCAAGGGAAGTACTCAGATCATAAAAGCTGATGTCTGTGGGTCCAAATTTTCAGTAATGGGCAAAGGTCATCTCTAGAAAAGAGCCATGGAGTTCACTTGGGATTAAACCAATCTCAGGAAGAGAGAAATCTTTGGGGTCCAACAGTTCTCAGATTCCTGAATCTCACATGGTCAGAAAGATGACTGTGGTTTCCGAAAGGAAGCATTGCTGATACTTATAGATTTGTAAAGTACAGAAAGAAATTATAACAACGTATCTCCTTTCTTTTCACTCAAAGCTCTCTAACACCTGGCTAGCAGGAATGGATGAATCTTTGCCACACTGCCTGACAGGATATTGCCATCCTCCCCTGCTCCCTATCCTTCCCAGCCAAAGCAACAAATACTTTTACTTTGGCAATCTGCCTTTTCAACCTCAGCCAGCTCACCACCACAGCATGAGGAAAGGAAAAGAGATGGTCCAGAGGAACAGCCATCCAGCCTGGAAGGGAAGGGCCAGAGTGGCCATAAGACACCCTACAAGGGAGATCAGCCCCACTATGTGCAGCTGGGCCATCCCATGTACAGATTCCTTCACAGAGGATGTGGAGAAAGGCGGGGCAGCGATGGGGGAGACAGGGAAATGGAGCATAAAAGGACAACCAAGGGTTTCTCTGTTTGGTTTTGAAAAGTGTAACAGCAAATTAAACTTAAATGGCTACCACTTAAGCAAGAGGAAAGCAGACCTCCCCCTTCCCCCTGCAAAGGTTGCTTTGACACTGCTATGAATGAAAATGTCAAACCTTTGACATTGATTTGTCGGAGCTGTCACCCCCTCTCGGGTCCTTCCCTCGCCTGGCGCATCGCCAGCAACAGCTCCCTGAACTGGGTTCCCAGCGGGGAGCAGTGCCAGGGAGCTGCGAGGGGGAAAAAGCACAACCCCCGAGCAGGGAGGGGAACGACACGTGCCTTCACGGTGATGCCTCTTCCTTTATAAATTAGTTAGGTCGCCGTTAGCAGATAAAGAAATTATCTGATAGCTGTCGAGGCAGGCGCTGCGATATTGCAGCTGAAGAGACTAGAAGAGACATAAAGCAAAAAAAAAAAAGTGCATCTCACATTTCTTCTGCTCGTTGCCTCCTCCCTCTGAAGGGAAATCTGTTAGTTGTGCTTGGAGCTGAGGCAAAATATTTTGGAGTCTAACCTTTTTTAAAAAAAAAGAGTAAAGAGGGAATGTAGAGAAAACATGAGTGTGCACGTGCCTGCACATCCACATTTACAGCTGGGCAGAACAGTCACAACTTCCAGCCACACAAAGCCCAAACAGAAAGTTGCAGAGAGAGGCAGCTTTCCTGAGCCCTAATGGGAATTACTGATCTCAGCAGAGCCAAAGTGAGATCGTTTTGGCAAAGGCTAACACTGCTTTTCCACACTGGAAGCCAAGGAGAGGCTTCAGGTACCGGTGAAAATTAATTGCGAACGATTTCCAATTTCAAAGGCAGTCATCTCTAATTCCGAAGTGGATTTTCATCCAGGAACGAAGCCACGTCTGCTCTCATTACTTCCGACTCTCAACATTCCTGGACTTACTCCCATACATGCTGGGGTGGGTGGAGGGGTTTAGGAAAAAACTCTGGGTCAGATCCTCATCTCCTGTAAACCAGCAGAGCATAGCTCATTTACACCAGCTGAATGCTGCAGGGACACATCTCCTGCTTTGTCTTCTTCAAAATACATATTTTATGAAGTATTTACATTTCAAGAAACCCAGTGGGAATTTCATTTAAAAAAGGAAAAAAACTCCAACAAATTAAAAAAAAAAATTCTCAACACACACTCATCCTCGACAAAAACCTGAGAGATTTAAAAATTAAACTAAGAATAAAAAAAAAAAAAAAAAGCCAACTCCAGTAACTTGTGCAGACAAAGACAAAAGCTACGAAGACTTAGGGTAAAAGAACAGAAATGAGCAGTGCTTAAGAGGCTCAGTGACAGTCCAACACATGCTGTCTTTTGCCCTTGCACTGAATTAAATTGTCAGTATTATCACCATAATGCTCTGTTTATGAAGGGTAACGGCAATTTGTGCTGATGGCACTTGCTGCCTTGAGCTTCAAGCTGCCTTCCTGCATCTTCTCAGTAATTCATCAGCTCCCTGCTCTATCCCGGTGTCCCTTCTTCACATCCGTGTGGGAAGAGCGGAGAGGCCGGATCGCCCTGTGCCCATCAGACACTCATTTGCTTCCCTCTGAAGATGGGGGTCAAGGAAGGCAAATTACACTCCTTTTTGGCAAGTCCTTTATCTGCAGGGCAGCATGTTTTATGAAGAACGCAAACCAACAAAATAAACAAGAAAAGGCAAGCCCCAGAGTTGTCTGACTCCGGAAGGTGAAGGAAAAATAAATTCACACAAACCTCCCCCTGCTTATTCAGAGTCTTCAAGATTCCTGAAGACCATGGCCAGCTCAACAACAGGTCTCCTTGGCAGATGTAATTACCAGCCTGAGTGACACTTCCTTAAACTTGTCAAAAAAAACCAAAATTAGATAAAAGCATTAACATTTAAAATAAAAAGGAGGAAAATTTCCCTCTTCTTCCTCTAACACTACCAAAATATTATAAAATAGAAAAATAGAACTTTCTACTTGGAGTTAAAAATTCACAATTATGTGGGATTTCACCTTTAAATGTCAGTGCTGTTTGTTACATGAAAAAAAACCCTGTCAGCTCAGCCTTCCATGTCTTGCTGGTGTCTGCTTAATAGATAGTTACCTGGGATGATGGATGGCTCTTTGTTAGACCACTAAATGGCTCACAGCCTAGAATAAGCCTGTATTTACTGCCAACATTTGTTTGTTTCAAGGATGCAAAAACAAATTTGATTCCAAGCAGCTCCACCCGACAGAAACACAAGAAATAAAAGGGAACTAATTTGTGCATGAGTTTACAGGGCTCCATCAACACTGCTACAACACCGAAGGGACTCTGCCGATGTTCCCAAACGCTGAGAGACAGCAGAGCAGGGAGTAAGGCGAGGCACAAACACCCAGCTGGCTGCTGAAGAGGCTGGAGATCCTGCTAGCAATGCTGAGCAGCCACTTGTGGTGTTTCTCCACAAAAGGACCGCTGTGCAAGCACAGCTGGACTAAAATCTCATCGTGTGTTGGCCATCAGGTACCTGACTGCACTCTGGGCTGGTTCTTTCTGAGCCTGGCTTGCTGTCCTTGCTGCTGCTCCCAAGTCCAAGCTAGAGTCAGGTAAGAGAAGCCTTCCCAGACTTGGAAGCTCACCCCACTTTGGGTCTGCAGAGTCCACCCTCCCTTTTTGCCTTCCAGGACCACACTGGGCTCTCACCACTTGCAAAAGCCACTCCTATTCCTGTCACAAGCCACTTAAACAACATACCTTGGTCAATTATCTGCTAGATATGATCCACAGCTCCCCAGCAATTTCTCCCCCGGATCTGTCCTGAAGGGCCAGCACAGTCTCTGACAATACAGTGCCATGCAGGCAGATGGCCAGGCAGCATCTGACAGGCTTGTTTGACTTGTGATCTCCACATAGCCACGATTTGAACCCAGGGCCAGAGAAAAAACAATGGAGTGCAAAGGATCTCCAACTATCACCTCCTCCCTGCCCCTCACCACACACACTCACTCATGCACAACCTGTCAGGCTGATGATTTTCACACACTTCCCTCTTCTCCTTTTGCTAATCTGGGGCCAGGCCTGCATCACAAGAATTAATAAATTCTTATTAAAACCTGCACGAGACACAGTCCCGCTGCAAGTGCCATGGAAGGTTAATTAGCAAGGATGAGCTGAAACTTTTGTTCGCATTTCTGACTCACTTAATCTTGTGAGAAGCCAGCAAGCTGACATATTCCGCCTCCGAAGGCGCCAGGACGAGCAGGCTGTTCCCGTGGCAGCCAATGCGCGCCGTCCTCCCGATCCGGTGGATGTATTCCGCAGGTGAAGCTGGAGCGTTGTACTTCGGCAAGGGGAAGGAGGAATTAACAGGATGCAGCGTGTTAATTATAAACCAGACACCCAGCCTGCTCACCTGGAACAAAGGCACACCCCACACGCTGCCCATCCCAAGGAATTGGGCTATTTGGAATGCGCCTCAGCCCCGCAACCATCACTCAGCCCCCTCAGCCACGGCGGCTTTTTGACATGTGAATGTGACACACTGGCCAACTTTGAGATAATAGGACAGTTTCCCCATCTCAGTGTCTTGCTTTGCCTTTTACATTTTATTTCTATACAGGCACGTCAGAAACCTGTTTGCCTCCCCTAAAAAAAAAAAATAAATCAAATCTAATCACATCTCACACCAAAGACTGGCCAAGACTGCCCACATGGAGTAGGGAGCTGCCTGCTCTGCATTCAGGAGAAAAGACCCAAATTAAAAAACAACTGATGCCAGTTTGGATTTGGGCTAAATTGCTTTGTTCAGATTAAAGCAAATCATAGCTGGATACAGGGTAGAGTAAATCTAAGGGAGAGGAGGGAGGGCTCTCAGCAGTGTATGATACAGGAAGCAACTGTCTTCCCCTGTACAACTACCAGGCACCACGAAAATGTTCCTTAAAGACGCCCCAAAAATAGCAGTACCCCTCCATTTACTAGACTGGGAATCAAAACTGCCCAGCCATTTGCAAGATCTGATAAAGGGTGACACATTTCCCTCCCTTTAACCTCCCCCTATTCTTCTCCCCCTCCTCTCTTTCCTGGAAAAAATGAACATGCACAGAGATACTGCTCAGAAATGAGCCCTCAGCAGTTTAACTGGAAAAAACCCAACAACCAAAGCCCACTCTAGTGTTTATACCTGTGCCCTCTGGCAAAGTTTCTACTGGCTAGAGGTGTGAGTAAGATGCTGTGAGCAATCTAATTGCTCCCTGCAGGTCCTTGCTCTTGGACACAGCTCTCAGGACAGCTGAGATTTCGCCTTCTGGACACACAGAAGTCTCCCAGGGCTTTAGGTAATTTGCACTGCGTTCTAACACTGGCAACTATATCTTTGGTTAAATTATATTAATATACAGATCTGGGAATTAAAGACTTCACTTCCACAGCCTTCTCCAACTAGCTGGCTGCTACAAAAACATTCTTTTCTAAAAAACAAAAAAATCAAATCAAATTTGTTACCTGAAGGGATGAGGTAGAAATTAAAAAGCTTTGTTGAGGCTCTGTGCCCTGTTCCTTTTACCCAGGTGTCACTTGATACATCTGAATCTCTGGATCAGTTTTTCCTCAATTCAACTAACCTTTTTTTAATTATAAATCTTTTATAGAAATGAAATCTGCCTCATGGTCTCAGCCTCCTCTTTGAAATGACAGGCTATTTTTAAGGTTCAATCCATCTTCCTTAGTTTCTATTTTTTTTTCCCCTAAGACTATATTTCTGTCAACAGCAGAGCAGCAGTGTGGGCTTTTGTTGGGCTTTTTTTTTTCAGGGAAAATCTGAACCATGCAGTTCTGCAGAAAGCTGGATGCCTACAGCTACCCAGCCCCAACCCAGCCAAGCCTCACTCAAAACACTCAGGTCACTGCACTGACACTATTGGGCTACTCAATGTTTAACACTAGGAATGCACTTCAACTCCTCATGGCACTGCCTCCCCAGCAAGCTCAGGAAAACAGAACAGAACTAAAAGAGATGGCCATGATTTCACAAAATTTGGCTTCCTGGGTGGGGAAATGGAGGGTGTTTCACGACAGCCAGTAGTAACGCTGGAGTTATTAAAAACAGACCAAAAGATATGCTAGCAATGCTGTATCCCAGCAAAACACAGAGTCCCAGTCCTGCAGTAAGGAACTTGTAGGTCTCCCACACCTGTAGGCATCAGCACCAAGACCAGACAGGTGCAGGAAGGTTGTGGACTGAAAGGGGATTTCATCTGAGCAAGGCTGCACTTAACACACACAGAGCAAACCCACCTGTACGATCCAGGTAACTTGAGGGAGGTCCAGTCCCCGTGCTGCAACATCCTTTAAAATGAATAAGGAAATCACTTTAGTAAAAATGCTTTGGAGGTATCAGCAGTGAGGAGTCTTCTGGGCTGGTAACTATGTCTGAAAGCAACTGGCTGTGCAAGTAGGAATTGTATGTGTCTCATCTGGGGAGAGATGGACTAAAGGTCAGAAATAACACTGAGGGTCTAAAACACAAAGATTGTTAGCAGACTAACACAATAAAAAATGATCCACTACTATGGCTCAAAGCCTGGAGGATACAAACGCCTCATACAGAGTGGTGGTGTTGAATTACAGTATTTTTCTACAGCCCCATTGCATTATATCTGAGAGAATTCACTGTGTAAATGATAGTGATACCTTTGGTTCTTCAGTTTGTTTCACTGATGAGAAGAGATCTGCTCATAGGTACCTACTGCCCAAACACCCAAACAGGGAGAGAGGAAGAATTAAATCTCTGAAGGGCAGCACTAGTTCTGAGCACACCTTTATCCACAGCAAACCTAAGTACTAAAACCAGGCTGCTTACAATGAAAAGGGAAAAAAAAAATAAAATAAAGGCCAATGGTCAAGAATCTCTGGCCTTAGGTGGAACGTCCAAAGATACACTGATCTCTACCTACAAATAATTAGTTGTTTCCTAGGTGATGGTCTGAAGTTGAGGAGCAGATGACTTGCAGGTCACCTGGCCCTAAAATAAAAGGCCAAATAACAATTTAGCAGAATCTGCAGGAAGCTGGAGCACAGCTCGAGGAGAGAGGACTTCAGCTATGCCTTAGATTTGTACCAGTGTGGCTTTGATTTGGAAAAAAAAAATGCAGCCATGAAGAAAAAGAGACTGAAGCTGCTGTAAAGGTGTTATTTGATGCACCAGGTGGTGAGAAAACCCATCAACTTGGAGAAGGACTTGAATGAGACCCTTTAGTTATCCATAGTCAGCATAGCTCTAAAAACATAACCCTTCAGAGAGAAAAGAGAGTTTAAATGCTGTCCAAAACAGAGAGTGTAGACACATTTCAATCTCCCTTCTTGATTTTCTGTTCATTAGTAATGTCCTCACATACTCCTTGGATTTTACATTCACCAGGCACAATAACAGAACAGGTGTGCAGATTTAACTCTGTTAGGAAATGTTTTGCAACACATGTATCTTTTAGCTTGTTGCAAAACAGAATATATTAAGGACGTAAGCAGGAGCTTAATGTACTAAAAATGTGTCAGCCACCCACTGAAGTGTTTTCATGCAACTCCCACACACGTTAGAAGAATGGGAAGCTGATGTTTTGGCAGCAAAGGCCTTCCCATAAGCACTAACCAGGCTGTTTTGTGGCTCCAACTGCAGTAAAAGAGGAGACACTTTCCACAGCGCCCACTCTGAAATAATGCACACTCATGCTCCAACACGCTCATTAAGGAGTGACTTGTTCCCAGAGTCAGAATGAACAGATGTACAAAAAGCCATTTAAAGGAGGTTGGAGAAAATAAATCAAGACAAGTCGGGAAGCGTGTACAGCAGTTACCAGGATAACAAGACTATAAACTCTACAGCGCGATCAGACAGGAGCGCTGACGTCTGATTGTGAGCCGGCTGGCTCTGTTCTTCCACGCTGACAAGGCTTTGGTCTTTTCCTTTACTCTCTGCTCTTCCTCACACCCAGGATATGAGGAAAGGCTGTCTGAGGAGAGAGTTCTGACCTTGGGACAGGGCAGTTTCCCCAAAATAAACCAACAGCCAAGCCACCCCGTGGTCAGCAACACCTCTAATACAGGAAGGAGTAGACAGCATGGGCAGGAGCCATCCCTCTCATCCATCCAGAATTCTTTCCCTACTCTTCCAAAATACATTTTCTCAACATCTCAGCTTGGAAAATCACTGCCACAGACAGCATTTTCATGTGCATTTGCCCAAGCTGAAAAGGTTCACCACAAGGCTCATAAAGAGCCAGGGAGAACATTTTAGGAGAAGGCTTTCTCCCATCACCAGCCTTGCATTCACAATGGCTTTCACAATGCCACCAACTCCACTCAGTGTTTACTGACACACAGCAGCAGCTACTCTCCTGGGGTTTCCCTTGGCTTTCTTTCACAAGTCTCTTGGGATTTACTGGTAATTGGAGTGTTTTGCAAACTCTCAAAGATTCCTCAGTATCAGTCCACCTGTGTCTCCTGTAGCTCCTTTTCCTCAAAGACCCTGGTAGAGAGCAGCAAGGTAAGACTAGGGTAAAAAGTTTGAGTTTATTTGCTTTCCTCTGTTGGCAGAGCCCATCAGCTTCAACTTCTCAGAATTTCTGAAAAATACTTGTGGGTCACCTTTTCAGGAGACAGAATACAGCTCAAACAACAAATATCTAGTTTTACTAGCACACATTTATTCCACTCACAGAAGCACTAACCTGCTGCCAGTATTCTTTCAAGAAGCCCAAGAGATTTTCAGTGTACCATTCTCTTCTTTTCCACCGCCTCAGATGGCATTCCCTTCCCATGCATGACCTCACACCACCATTCCTTAATTACAGGAAAATCAAGGATATGACACCTTGGCAGGTCACTGCTGCCTCCTTTCAATAGGCAACGGAAGGGCAAATTCTTCAGTGACCATCTCATGGGAGCAAAAAAACCCACAAACCTACACCACTATAATTTTAAAGAAAGCCCAGATGCCAAGCAAACACAATAACCTTTAGCCTTAACAATGTTCCTGCCCTGATCCCAACTGCAAGGCACAGAAGGGCACAGGATCAAGGAACAATCTACCTGAGGGACACCAGAAGGGCTGAAATTTCTGCTTTGAACAATTAATGCTACCAGCTTGTGCTTATGCTTGGGGGGTACAGAGTTGGGTGCAAGAGAATGGGGTACACAGGATGAATGTCAGGAAATGGGGTACAGGGGAATATGGTACAGGGATGGGTGAAAGGGAATGGGGTACAGGGTGTGGGTGAAAGGGAATGGGGTGCAGGGGGTGGGTGCCAGGGAATAGAGGCCACACTGAAATTGAGTCCTGTCACTGCAGAAGATCAAAACCCACAGGGTCACAAAAGTTTTGCAAGGGCCGTGGTTCGCTCAGTCCCTCTCACACAATCTAATTAGGGCAAAGGAAATTGCTAAAGTTGCTTTTGAAAGACACTCAATGGTGAGGTCTTGAAGGCCCTGAGCTTGACAATTGGCTGCCTACATGAGGCCTAGAAGTACAGATGGAAGGCAGCTTGCTCAGGTGCCAGGCTGTCAGTTGGATTAAAATGACTCATTTATTTACCAAAGAACCTCACAAAGTGCTTTAGCTAACAGGCAGAGAGGGCCTAACGGCTCTCCAAGCTGGGGAAGAAGCTCTTGCGCCTTCCCGGTCTGCCAAAAGTCATTACTGCCGAGTGTGGAAAGCCATCAGCAGGGTAGAGACCCCCGTCGACAGGGTGACAGATTGGGCTGCGTAATCAGAGGAGGAAGGGGAGAGCACAGAAGCTGTCAGAGGCGAAAGCTCTTGGCTGGGGCCGCCAGAAAACTGGCAAGATGAGTTAGCGTGACTGAGTAAACAGCAAACAATCTCCAAATGATATTTCCTTCCTCCCTGGAAGAGATGAACTTGTTTAAAAGGCACATCCCAAAGGAAGCCGCAAAGAACTTTCAGTGAAGGAGAGAGAAATAAATCTGGATGAGACCCTCTGAGATACGTGGCACTTCTTTATTTTCTTGTCTGCCAGCTTATATTGTCTGGCAAAAATATTTTATGGAATATATTAATATACATATGACATAGAGCAAATTAATAAAAGGAACAGCAGGTCCCATTGCTTACTAGAGCGGAAAGATGGGTGGAGAACATGGCATAAGGGACAAGGGAAGGACGGCAACATTATTTGTGTTGCTCTTTTGTGAGCCAGGTTTCAAAATTTTGTGGGCACAAAACGTGATTTTACAGTGAAAAGAACAGAACCACCTTTCAGCAGAGTAATTTTTTTGCTGATATGGAGAAGAGTGTCAGAAAAAAACAATGCCCTTAGAGGCAGGAGGTGGTCACAGAGCCTGGCTGCCCTTTGGACATCTGCGCTGGGGAGGCACCTGTAATGTGGGACTGGTGCAAAGTGTATCTCTATATTAAGGTGTCCATATGGTCCCCATTACTGTGGTAACAGGCCACCTCCTGGTTTCAATGCATTTGTCCTCCCAACATCTCTGTAAGATGGAACTCTGCTACCTTCCCCATTTTACAGATGGGGAGTTGAAGCAGAGAGAGATTTTGGACTCAGACACGCAGCTCACTGTGCTTAACGTGCTGACCATGTGCCAGCTGAGCCAGAGTCACCATAACCATCAGGATCTGCATCCCTGCCTTGCAGCAAATGCAAAGTGCCTTAGATTGAAGAGGAGGAGGGCTACAATAAATGTGCTACCTTACACCACCCTCTTCATGGCAATTCAGGTTACTCCACATTATATCCCATTTATGACCATTACCTCCCATTTGTGACAGGTCTGGAGCAAACTCACAACTATTGCTGCTCAAGTGACATGTGGCTACTTGCCTTGTCATCCCAATTCCATATCCTGCTGCACAGTCTGTGGCACTACAGGAAATCAAACCACATCTCCAGTGTCTCAAGAGGAAGATTTCTTTATCCAAATTCTTCTTCCTACCTTGTCAACAGCTGCACATTTCCTCACAGGTTTTTCCTGTCACAGGCTGCATTTCCCCTTCAAACGGTATCACTCAGGAACTGATAGCCCAGTGATTGCAATGATTCTGTTTTCTCTTTGTCTAAAATCGATCATTTACCTTCTTTCCAAACTCATTAAATTGGCCATGTACTTGACATTTCTCATAGGCACCATATGCATGAAGGATAGCGAAGTTTAGCTATTTACTTTTTTAGAATTTACCAAACACTTTATCTTCAAAACAATCGACACCACTGAATGATTTAAGCTTTGCTCCCCTCCTCAGTCGAGACACTGAAGTATTACCTCCGTATACAAGGAAAATAAGTTACAGTTCCACTTATGTGCTGCAAAGATGCATTTTGACCTTGATCAAATCACTGAAAAGTTGTACACACAAAGCAGGACCAGAATGTAAAAAGCAGAATTTTACAGGTGACATAATATAATTTGGCAATGCTAACTCAAACACTCCTACACACAAGGCACTCCTAGTTCAAACTGTGGGCAGAAAAATGAAAGTAAATTCAGCCCCTACTAAAAAAAAATTGCAACTGGTTTCCTTTAAGAATAACGTGCAGTAAGAACAGGAGTCATTTCAGAGCTGGAGAGGGTTTCTCAGCTCTAATTACTCCCGATCGCTGTAATTTACAGGTTTGTGGTGGGTAGAAATCGCCAAGATTCACACGTTTTCAGATCAACAGCTGCCACTATTAGAGAGCAAATCGTGCAGCCTTCTGCACCACTGCAGCAGCCTGTGGCCCCGGCAGGTCCGGAGCAAGAGGCAAAGGTGCCACCACAACCCAAGGGTGCCAGCAAACTTCAGCAGAGGACAAGAATTTCTCCCTCAGCGCCCTTGAAAGGAACCTGAAGGGCACAAGGTGTGGAGAGCAGCAGAGCATGTGCTTTTCCAATGACCCCTTCTCTGGCTGGGCTCCCCTCGCACCTCTGCAGGTGGTTGTTTTTAACCTTGGGATAGTTATTAAGATGGGAAATACCCCATTCCATCCAATTTTCCTGGCAGTTACGGGGCACACTACAAATCAGGATTGCATTCTGTTGGCTGCTTGTAGAGGGGAAGGTTCCAGCTCCAAAGGAACAGATTTTTCCAGACATAAGACCATGGAAAATACTTGGTGGTCTCTAATATAAGACATACATTCTTTCTGTATATGGTAACTTGCAGCGAAAGATCATATTAATAGTTTGCAAAGAGAGCATCAGTCCTTACTGAACATGTGAGATGCAGAAAAAGGAGATGACTTTCCTCAAGGTCAGACAGTGAGCTGGAATTAAAGCTCAGTGCCAATTCCTCTAGTTCCCCTTAGGGATCAGACAGCCCCATTAGTGTGGGGCTGCAAAGGGTCTCCAATTTACTCACAGTGCAAAGCAAGATGCCAGTCTTGGATTTTAGGAACTCCTGGAAGACCTGTGTCCGTTCCTAGAAGATTGAAAAGGAAGAATTAAAAGAGTACTTATGCACATTACAACTGAACACAAAGCAAATTAGCTAAGGTAACAACTTCACTGTGCCTTTTTCACTAGATCATGTACAGATTCAAAAGCAAAGGAATGGGCCTCAGACTCTTCCTGCAAGTGGAAAAATCTGTGGCACAGGTGTGGTCCAAGGTAGGAAAGCAGTGTCTGGGGAAGCCTGGATGCATTTGGTCAAATCAGAGCAGCCAACACCTCCACGGTTTGCACAAAAGCACAGTCTGTGCGTGCCAGAAAACAGGAACTGTTTTACATGGAGAGGGAATCCACAAAGGATTAGGCAGCACCAACAGAAGCACTGGCACACTTTATGGGCAACACAGGCTTTTGTGGAAGCAAGCAAAGCTGGACGTGTTCACTGCTGCCTGTCCAGTCACATAATGGGCAGGATAAGCCCATTTTGTTGACACAGCGATATAATCACATCACAAGAGATCAGCCCCACCATGTGCCCAATGGGGCGTGCACACAGCCACTGCACTGACTGAGGAATTACTGAGTGTCAGGGATGCTCAGCTGCACAGTGAACTGCTGTGGGACAAATCTTCAAAGTAACAGGGCAGGAGAGATGGCCAGAAATCCCTGCCCAAGGGGGAAAGGAGGCATCCTCCCATGCCCTTCCCTTGTACTGGCAAAGGCCACCAATGGGGCTGATGACACTGGGACTGAGGCCATTCCTTTCACCAGGGTCAGAGACTGGTGCTCCCCAGCCTTGTCCCCATCTCTGCTCTGCACCACCACAACTGCTGTAGCCCCCACTCCTAACACAAGCTCAGGCCCCCAGGCAGGGCCAACCACAGCCACCAGATCCCAAACTACCCCACCACTGAAGGGAACTGCAGGAACCCAGTACAGCCCCTCAGCTCCCTTCAAAAGCCTGCTGCTTTGTCAATCCCCAAACCTTCCCAAGCACATTCCAGTTATTTTAACTAACAACTTCGGGGTGTGTTTTTTTCTTGATGAAAGCCACAAAAACTGACTGCCCAACTCACATTAAACCACAATGATATCTGCTATCCCTGAGCACCAAAACCGAAAGGCCTCAGCAGAACTCGATCTTCACTTGCCACTATCACCCCTGCACCTACACTCCCTTTTCAGCTTGTCTTCCAAAATATCCTTGTTTCCATGTTTCAAGCCTTTCCCTAGAGTTCTGGCTAGGAGCTAAGTGAATGTCCTCTTGCTGATGATAGAGAAGAAACCTTACACACTTGACTCCCAGCTAGAGGTGGGAGTGGGTGCTGTTCTAGAAAAGAAGGGAAACTTGGGCCTTGCTGACACACTGAACCCTCTGCTGACAAAAATTAAAGAAGAGAGCACGCTGTATCTTGTTGACAATGACAGCAGCCGTGCTCAGCAGTACCATATGGGATCCACAATTTAGCTCCATTAATGCTCTTAATTTGAAGACATCAAGCACTAATTACACACTGGGTACTAAAAAGGCAAAACCCTTCCCCTGGTGCCAGCTACTTAGTGGTGTTCTGTTGGCTTAACAGCTGGTCAGGGTAGAGTTGGGCCAGACCAGGCCTGCTCACTTGCTCAGGCAGGCAGGTTGAGGAAAGGCCAGACTGCAGGGACAGCAAAGCACATGTTTCTGGTCTCCACAGGATGGGAATGAGTGAGAAAAACAATGGCTCTTCACCTCTTGCTTCATCAGAAGAGCTCTATTCATTTACCATCTCTGCTGTGCAGCTCAGAGTAGAGCAGCAACTCTCTCCATCACAGACCAAGGGCAGGATCTGGGGCTGAACTTCCAAGGGAGGTCTCTCAGCTATTGAGAGACACTCTGCACTGACAGTTCATTTGACACTCTCCTCCTGGCCTCTCAGTCTTCTGTAGCAAGCTCCAACCTCTCCACTCAGGCCTATCTGGCTAAAATCTAAACCTATTTTTGGGTAATCAGTGTTATAATGCTATTTCTCCATCCCAGGAAAACAGCAGTCTGTCAAGACACTTCTTCAAAATCAATGCCAAACTGCTCCAGCCTCATCTAATGGGTGCAACTTATTAGGTCGCAATGTTTGGGGCTTTGATAAGGTTTTCATCTGGCATTAAAATCTGTCTTGACACCATGAGAGAGAACCACAGAGACATAAATGGTTTAGTGCCCCCAGTGGGAATAGAGAATGGCTGCTCTGCCTGCTGGAATAACACATATGCCTCTTCAGGAGTGTTCTTCAGATCCAGCTACCAAGGTACTTTCCAGAAATGGGACAATATCCTTATTCTCATTAGCAGATGGAAGAATGAGGCCCCTAGAGGTGAAATGACTCTCTGTCCTCTCTTCTGCCCTCCTCCCCAAAATAGCCACATAATAAATCATGGGGGAGAAGGAATAAAACTGTGGATCCTGACATTTTGAGAGTGCTTACTTCCTGTTCCATGTCGCCATGCAGACGTAGGAACTGTAAGCTCACAGGCGAGAGGGATGAATGTCCAGGTTGTTCCGACTCTGACCCTCCTGAAAGGACGTTTACAAGGAGCTTATGGTAGAATTCCACTTGTTCACAGCTGGAGAAAAAGATGATCATCTTGTGGTGTTTTTCAAACTGTCAAAAAACAAGAGAATTGCACATGACCACTTCCAAAGGCCTCTCCCAATTCCCCGATCATTAAAAGATCCAGGTGGTTTACACTGCTGGAGATATAATTATCTGGGAAAGGATTACAGAGGCTGACACCAAACAGTGAGCCCACAAAAGAACAAGTACACGCTGCACAGGGATCTCTCTGCCAGCATGAAAGACGCAAGAGCACCTCAGGTCTCTTGTGGTTCGAGATGCACTTCAAAGCCCTGGATCTAATCCATGATATCCTTGACAGAGGAACAGATAAAGCAAAGGGCAAAGGGCTACTTAGTAATATAAATGCAAACAGAGTCTCACCTTGCATTTCTGCAGGATAAAAGCTGCTAACGTGACAAGCCTCAATTTGCTGGGGACCATCATGACATACTGCTTGAGTGTCTCTGGAACAGCAAAGTTTTCCTGCTCCATGCAGTTTGATGCACTACTGGCTTCTCTATTGATTTGTGATGCTGGATCAGGCATCTTCTGGATTTCATCTGCTATGGAAATGCTGATGGGGTCATTCAAGCTGATATCGGCCAGTCGTGTAACTCCTAAACCACAGGAAACGAGAGATACATGAGACCCAGTCTGGGCTGGGACGATGTACTCACAGGAAAAAACCAACTAACACAATTCCAATGAAAAGGAGTGAAGGGTAAGGAGCTAGTGAGCCACCCTCAGACATTGACAGGACTCCCTCACAAACCTCAGCCTTTTCAGGGCTTACCAGGCTTAGCTGCTGTGGACTCCACCAAAACCTTCATAAGACACTACTTCAGCTGACTCTGCTATTTTACATTACATAAATGTCTTTATGGACAGACAGTATTTGGCAGATCTGCTTTTAAGTGTGTGTATGGAAAACTCCCAGCAGATCTTCACTCTGTCAAGAGTGCAGGAGTCAGGAGGCTGGGTTCAGTTCCTGCCTCAGCAACTGACTGCTTGTGTGATACACAGCAAAGCACACAGCCGCCTTCTCATCATTAGATTTTGCCTTAATTCTGGATTTGTAAAGCAAACCAGCTTCCCTGTTCATGGTGACTTTGCCATGGAATTTGGGAGATCGCGTAAGTACATCACTAACAGAAGTTCCAGTAATGAAGGAAGTGTCATAAACCAAAGAAATTAACAGGCATTATTCCACTTGTGCAAAGGCCTTCAGACTGGGTTGTAATAGAGTCAGACTCAACCAACTACTCTGCAGTTGCCTGTGCATTATTCAGCTAAAGGAGCCCCCACCTGTCCATAAATAACCCACCTTCAGTGAGGGTGGCTGAGAGCAGGACGTGCTGCCGTGTCTCCCTCTCGGCGTTTAAAGCATTGAGTATCACAGCCACATCCTTCTCAAAGCCCAGGTCCAGGATCCTACAGAAACAGCAGCGATGGTTAAAGGTGCCGTAGGAAGGAGTCTTAATACTCCATGACATCTTGTGCTTGGCTGAGGCCATTGAAAAATGAATGGCTTAAGACTGTTTTTTAATATTTGGTGAATTATGATGCAGAGGGTATTGTAATAATTTTCCATATCTAAACACTTGGAAGTTTACCTGTCTGCTTCATCAATAATCAGCCACTGAGTGCGCCGGAAATGAATACATTCTGTGGATTTGATGTGATCCACCAGGCGACCAGGAGTGGAAATGAGGATGTTTATCCCTTTCCGTAATCTGTGTACATTTGAAAATAAAAAAATAAAATCCATGTAAGAAAAAGAAAGCAAAAACAACCCTATGCAGATTAGCATGGAATAGGGCCTAGAGTGAGGAACTGGAACCTACAGAAGGAAAAAGTACCCCAGTAAAATCAGGGACAGCACTTTCTCATGAATTAAAACTAAATTTTTTTGACTGCCAAAATTTATCCTTAATCATCACTGATACTTTGTTACTCAGAGGCACACTCAGTGCTAAGGACAGGGTGGAAATAATAATAATATTAAAACAAAACCAAAAAAAAATCTAACACACCCTAGCTAGGTTTTCTTTTCTAATTGCGTACTTGTTTTACTGTCAAGAGTAAACTTCTTTTTGTGTATGCTTATATAGAGAGAAATCAAAATTCCATTTTGGATTACCAGCTTACAATCCAATTCTTGAAAAAGGAAGAGAAAGGGATTTTTAACACCAGGAAATCCTTTCTCCAGAAAGCAATTTCCCCCATAACAAATACTGCAGGCAGCACTTGGTGGTAAGCAAATACACGTTTGTCAGCAGAGGGAAAAAAAAAATACTGACACAAGAGATCATCTTCTCAGAAGGCTCATCAACATTGTAGAAATAGATCCAACTGAGAGAAGTGAATGTTTCCTGCTGACCCAGCCACTGTGCCTGTGTAAGATCCAGGGGATCACAGCTTCATCCAAGCTCACCATTCTCCCTCCCAGTTAGAAAAACACACTGAAGAAAAGTAATAGATAAGACTCTATAGACAAGAAGGACACAAAATACAATTAAAGAAGTTCGTTTTCTACCTGGCTTTTTCTGATTTTCTCTTTTCTCCCCCCATTAGCACTCCAGGCACAATCCAGGTAAAGGGCTACAGAAAGGAAAACCAAGACCAGCAATGATTCTTCTTAATAGCAAGACAAAGCCTAATCAAAAAATGACGTTTCTTGGCAAAAAGAGAGAGGATGGGGCTGACAGCAGTGTGCATATGATGTGATCACAGCTCCAGCACTAAAAAAAGACTTGTCTCTTTTTAAGACTTATAAATTTATAAGACTTATAATAAGGAAGTACCCTATTATTCCAAGGAAAAACGAAGAGGGGGGTGGAAATATGGATCAGATAAATAAATGATTTAAACACCTTCTAGCCCAATGTAAGATACTTTGTCTCAATTACAAGGAAAGCACTATCATTTAATGATTTTAAAAGCCTTCTCATTTCTCCAGTCATTCAGCTGGCAAAGCAGTTCACCAAGTCCTACTCCCCATCTGAAACCCATCTGTCCAGTATTAGTTTCAGTAAAACGGTCCTTGTCACTGCGAGAGTTTCCATTCATAACTCAGCCTGAGACAATGAAAGGTATTTCTAAAAACAAATGGCTGTGAAAACCAACTATGCTTGTTCATCTGCACGTGTACAACTAGGGTGCCATAATTAATCACTTAATTGCTCATGTAACAATTTAAAACATGCCACAGGGAAATCACACACTTAAACACATTTATCTTTAAGGACCATACATCTTGCCAGGTGCTGGATTTCCTTAAACCTCCAGCTGAATTCACAGGAACTGAAGTTGTTTAGCCCCTTACAGGAATAAGAACACAGAGCACTGAGTACTTACCTTAAGTAGTTTCTGGATTGTATCAAAACTTTGAAGTGCAAGCTATGGAAATCAACAAAAGAAAATGAGCTCTGACAAAGTCTCTCTGGACTAAAAAACTGGATTACAAATCCCTGTGGCTCAAAAATCTGTAAGCTAATCTAGCTATGCATATCATCAGAATTCTGAATGCATCCTTAATTTTTCCTTTAGAAGCTGCTTATTAATTCTTTTTCTTGAACAATGCCTCTTTTATTATATTTTGATCTGTTCAAAAACTTCTCTACTGGCTCTGCTCCATGAGCCAGCTCTCAGGACAAGAGAGACTTCTGCTGGCTTCCCTGAATACCCTGGGGAGAAAAGCTGCAGGCACAGAAGATTTTGCTCCAGAGGAAGAGGGAAAATGATAGAAATTCTGGGAAAAAATACATGATGAAAAGGAAACACATAGGTCAATTCTCTTCTGGCAGCCCTCACTGTTCCATCACCTGACTCACAAAGTGATTGTGCCACTGCATCTTTCTACCTCTGCATTTCTTTTCTCAAGGAAGGCCATCACTTCCAATACAAGGTAATACCAATTGTAATTACAAATTATCTTCCTAAGTGCTCTCAATGGCAGCCCTTGAAAAGGGCTTACACACAGTTTCCTCCATGCTTAGTATTCACACGGCATCCTGAAGAGGCAGTTAAGTTGTTGCTGTAAAAATTTAAATGGCTTCAGAGCCTTCTCCTTTCAGGGAACCGAGCAGAGATATTGCACTGTAGGTTGCATAAAATATTGGACCCCAAATGAGATACCTGCAATCAATTCTCCACATGGAAGTTACCATCATCTGACATACCAAAAAAAAAAAAAAGATTGATACCCTCTTCTGCCTTTGCAGGCACTGCCTTTGCAATTGCAAATAATATAAATTAAAGAGAAGTTCAGTGGAGAAATCAACTCTTGGAGGCATCAACTTCAGCATGTACTTATGGATTTGAAAAAAAAGATTTAAAAATGAAATGTTTGTATAAACCCACACATTTGCAAAGCTGAATTCATTGGTTTTACTCATTTCTCCTGTGTGAGTGAGGCATGAGCCACGCACTGAGCCAGAGTGGTTCCGCAGTCTTCACAAAGATTTCCAACTGCAGGATGAAAACTCAGAAACTCCTTCTTTCTTACTCTGGTTGGCACTGAACAAAAATGACAACACTCTGGTAAGGGCAAGATCTGAGCAAAAGGACTGACAGCGTTTTCTAACGTGGGGAACTTTTAGAGCTCACCCTCCCTGGTGGACCCACACCTATACCCCAAAAATCAGTGTTCAAACTCTCCGACTGAGAAAGGAAAAGCCACGTACCTCTCTGGTTGGCACGAGCACGAGCGCGTAGGGCCCATCACCGCGCTGCAAACAACAAGAGCAGGGCCACTGAGAAAAGGCAGCACTGAACAGAGCCCTTCCACACCTCCCTACTGGCAGACAACACAGGAGATTCTGAAGGGCTTTGGTGCAAGTTTGCACACAACACTTGAGGGTATTTCTGCCCCCAGTTTTTAAAGAAATCAGATCTTTCACCTATCAGTCTTGCACTGCCTTCTCTTCCCTGCTGGGAAACCTGCTCACAGTCAAACCCAACATTTTATTGCACACACACACGTTGTTTCACTTCTGTATTTCTGAGCTGCAGGAATGCTCTCTTGTTTGATGTATGGCAGCAATCTGTAGGTAGCAGCTGCAGGAAGTGACAACCCAGGATGATCTCTTTCCATAAAATGCACAAGAGATGGAAGATCTGCAGCAGTATTTTCTGGTGTGTGTGATCCAAACTGGGAGCAATTATCCAATCCCACTCCATGCCAAACATTAGAAACTTAGTCCCTCTAAAAACACGGCAGCAACCTTTGTTTTCAGTTCTCCCAGCTTCCAGGCTATTATCTCTTCTGCTCTCTACCTTCTCCAAACCTGGTAATTCAGCCCATTTCCAATTTATCCTGCCGCATGGAGCAATAGGGAACGGGTAACATTGATCTTGTACCACCCACATCTCAACATAACTGGGAAATCACATCTGTCACGTATACAAATAAAGGGGAACACGGACGGCTTGTATGAAAAAGAGACAGTAACGACTACAAGAGCTGAATATTACTTTTATTAATCTTAATATCACAAGCCAATATACTTAATGCTTTCGCACCTACCTGTATTTTGGGTTCCATTCTTTGTAAAGACTGTACAAGTGGAATCCCATAGGCAAGAGTTTTACCTTTTTAAAAGGGAGAAAATAGGAAAACTTTCCATTAAAAAAAATATGTGGCAATTACAGCATTCCAGCAAACTACAGCACCATTTGTCCCACCATTCTTAAACTGCAGTCAGGATCTGGAATAGTTTCTGTTAAGTAGAAAGTATCCAGAATGGAAGACTGACAAGCAATTCAACAAAGGGTCAATTAGAAAAGAGAGGCAGTGGTATCCCACTAAGATCTACCTAAATAAATCCAGTTAACACACCCTAAGGAACAACAGTGACAATTCAATACTGACCTGAACCAGTCTGAGATCTCACTAGGGCATCTCTGCCTTGCAGGAGCACGGGAATTGTTTGCTTCTGAACACTGGATGACAAAACAGATGCAACACAGGATAGAATCCTAAGGTTTTAACATGCAATGACTGTTTTAAAACTCTTTACCCCAAGTTCCTCATATTCACCTCTGCTGTGTAGCTACATCCACTGAGGTGATTTCTAAGTGAAGCCACTGGATAAGCATCAGATGTGATAAATTCAAAACAGACAGGTTTATGATTCAAGTACCAAACTACAAGGCATGATTCTCTACAAAGCCAATAGCAAATGGGACAGTAGGTACTGTGGTCTTCACAAACCAGCTACACATAATGAAATAATCACAGACTATTGACTTTTAGGGATAAACTGCAACGTTTTTATATTGATTTGCTTACCTGGTCATGCTACATATATTTAAGACAGTGTTTATTGTGGAGATCTAGAAAGACAATAAAGAGAAATAAAGGTTTCATTGTCAAACTGTTTGTATATAAAGTATACTACTTTATTTTGAAGTATAAAATAGAGCAAAACCCGAAAGACTGATGTTTATTCTCTACATAACTGGTCCAGGGCAACAAAATACAAAGCTTCCACGTACTCAAAATACTTCTTAGTTAATCAGAATTACACCGTTGCTGGTTTTCTGCGGTTTTTGGTATTACAGCTGCAGTGAAGGGTGCTGAGACTGTGTCTGAGGACAGGTCAGGACAGGGGCCAGACCTTGAGCTAAGAGACTGTGACAAAATCAAGTGAAGTATCAGCAAGCCTATCCAGGTCACCACGAATAAAGGGGCATCTCTCAGCCCTCTAACTGCTCCCCACCCAAAACCCCCAAGGTTTTAGGCATGCAGCCTTCCTGCCACTCACCAGATGGGGGTGGAGGTCCAGCTGGCTGAAAGAATCTGTAGTGAAAACATTTTCTTGCAGCTGCTGCACTGCTTTCCTGAGTTAGGGGAAACAAAACCAAAACACACAGTAGGGTTAAAAATGATACAACAGCATTCTACATAATCAGCAATGAAACTACATCTACCAAGCCACTGCTCTGACAAGCAAGGGTAAGAATTCAAGACACTAAAGGGGGTTTTTTCCCTCCCATTTGCCTAAAATACCTCTGAATTTCTGGGATGTCTGGGTTGTTTTTAAACAGGCTGGATGTCTTAATGAAAGGTTTGTTCTTCTGGCTTTCATTTTGGTTGTCAGTCAGCTGCTTCTTATGAGTAGGTTTTTGTGATGAGCTTCTCTTCTCCCTCCTGTCAGCTTCCGTGGTGCCTTTCCTGAAGGTGTTTATGGATAATTTACATTTGCGTTTCACCGACGGGTTCCCCTGTGGTGACTGCAGTTTCCTTTTCAGAGCACTAGATTGCTTTAAAGTGAATAAACAAACCAGAGTAACCCGTGACTGAGAGTTAACACACAAACATCAGCCCACAGCAGAGCCTACTCCATGACTAAAGAAATTGAAGTTGGATTCTACAGCTACACAACTCTTACTGCAACAGGTCCACCACCACGCCTGAGACTTCTGACACTGCTGAAATGCAAAAAGCAACGTGAAGCCCTATCTAGCGCTCATCACTAAAGGATTTCATTCAATTTCTCCAGTGACTGAGCAGAACACGCTTTAAAAAAATCTCTCTCAAAAGCACTTTAAAGCCTCTGGAGAGGAGGCAGAGGGCTGGGAGAGCAAAGCCCACAGCCCGTCAAAGGTAACACGGTGAGTCAGGGCAGCGCCGTCTGCCCGCAGGCCATCCGCTCCTAGAGCTCGGAGCTGTCCGACCCCGCGACCGCCACCGGGGAGCCACCTGCGACTCCCGGTGCCGGCTCAGCCCTGGCTCGGGCAGGGGGAAACCAACGGCTCCATTTAAGAACTTGTCGGACGCTGCCCCCCCGCCCGGTCACGGTACCTATCCCCTCTCTCGAGTCCCGCAGAGTCCTGTGTCCCGTAGACCCCACCCCCCTCTCTTCCCCTCCGCGCGTACCCGGCCGAGACCGCTCATCCCCACGCCCGCCGCCATGTCCCTCCCGCGCCTCCACAGGGCCCCGGGACCGCCCTTCGCGCGGCCCGGCCCGTGAGGGCGGCGCGGCGGCGGGTATGGGGCTTCCCACTGAGATCGGAGCCCACGCGGCTTCCCCGCCACCCCGGAGCGCTGCGGGGTCTCTGTGAGGGCTCTCCACACCCCCGCAACCCGCGCCACCA
>VZRN01002539.1:747683-789505 GCA_013397935.1 Dasyornis broadbenti
CCGGCGGTGCGGTTGCAGCACGGTGCCAGCGGGCTGGAGCCGCTGGCCTGGTCCGAGGACCACCGGGTGTCGGTGAGCACGGCCCGTAGCATCGCCGTGCTGGAGCAGCTCAGCGACGTGCACAGCGGCGGGCAGGACATGGTCATCCACCGCACCGCTGTGCCCGCGCCCGGCGCCGCCTGCATGCTCAAGGTGAGCGCCCGGCACGGCCTCCTCAATGTGTATAAATATCTAAAGGGGCTGGGGTGGCAAGAAGAGGCAGCCAGGGGAGATTCAGGTTGGATATCAGGAGGAATTTCTTCACGAGAAGGGTGATTAGACATTGGAACGAGCTGTCCAGGGAGGTTTGGAGTTACCGTGCCTGGAAGTGTTAAAGGAACGACTGGACGTGGCACTCGATCCTCTGGGCTGGGTGACACGGTGGGGATCGGTCACAGGCTGGACTCGGTGATGTCAGAGGCGTTTTCCAACTTTAATTATTCTGTGTTTTTTCCCGATGGTGCCAAGCAATAAGAGAAGAGGAATGGGCATAAACTGATAGACACGAAGCTCCACCTGAACATGAGAAAGAGCTTCTTTCCTGTGCAGTGACCGAGCACTGGAGCAGAATCCAGAGAGGGTCCAGAGTCTCCCCCCACTGTGGTTCCATCCAGTCTGACCCACCCTGGGATTCTGATCCCCCTCTGGGGAAGCTGCCTCTGCCCTGCCCAGAACTTGCTGCAGGGTCTCATGTGTTGATGCGTTTTAAAAGCACAAGGGAGAGAAAAACATATCCCAATGATGTGCAGGAATTCTAAAGTTTTGCAGTTTTTCTAAGAGCCACTTGAACTCCAGTACAGTTATTAGTAGGAATCTTTTTCTGTTTCGCTACTTAAGCTGAAGGATTTTTTGCAGCAGGGATTTCTATTGCTTTCAGGGAAACATCTGACTTTTTACAAAGATGGCAGATGTGGGTAGATATCTTGCTAAATAATACTTGTGTTGTTTTGTATCTGATTTTATTTTCCAAAATAATGTTGAGAATATGGAATAGAGTTGAAATATTGAGTATTTACGTATTATGCCAGGTATCTTTAAAAGAACAGAAGTATGAAGATAGTCTCTTTGATTCAGCAGACAAAAATTCAATAGCTAAGAGTCAAAACTATGCAAATTCAGGGCATTAATGAAGATGAAGTCTTTAGGAGTGACATTAATTAACCACTGGAACAGTGGCTGTGTGACTGGGGATGCTCTGTTTCAAGCGGCAATTAATTCCAGCAAAGCCTTCTTAAAAGTCAGTTGTACAATTGTTTTAGAGGTTCTTTTTGTTCTCTTTTAGGTTGGCCCAAAAAAGGAGGTGGCTGAATGTAAGGAGAAGTTTGCCAGCTCCGTGGATCCGACTGTCAGCCAGACGTTTATGCTGGACCGAGTGTTCAATCCTGAGGGAAAGTCCCTGACACCCATGCGGGGCTTCAAATATTCCAGCTGGTCCCCACTGGGCTGCGACGCCAACGGGAGGTGCCTGCTGGCAGCTCTGACCATGGACAACCGCCTGACTATCCACGCCAACCTCAACAGGCTGCAGTGGGTGCAGCTGGTGGACCTGACCGAACTGTACGGTGAGCGCCTGTTCGAGGCCAGTTACAAACTGTGTAAGGCTGACACTCCCTGCGGGGAGCTGGGGGATTTCCCAGAGTTCCAGCGGCGGCACAGCATGCAGACCCCGGTGCGCATGGAGTGGTCGGGCATCTGCACCACCCAGCAGGTCAAGCACAACAACGAGTGCCGGGACGTGGGCAGCGTGCTCCTGGCGGTGCTCTTCGAAAATGGGAACATCGCCGTTTGGCAGTTCCAGCTGCCCTTTCTGGGGAAGGAATCCATCACTTCCTGCAATACCATAGAGTCGGGAATAAGCTCGCCCAGTGTGTTGTCCTGGTGGGAATATGAACACAACAACCGGAAGATGAGCGGACTGATCGTGGGGAGCGCATACGGCCCGGTGAAGATCATCCCTGTCAACCTCAAGGCGGTCAAAGGCTACTTCACGCTGAGACAGCCTGTGGTCTTGTGGCAGGAAATGGACCAGCTGCCCGTGCACAGCATCAAATGCATCCCTCTCTACCACCCCTACCAGAAATGCAGCTGTAGCCTGGTGGTGGCTGCAAGAGGCCCTTATGTGTTCTGGTGCCTCCTATTGATATCCAAAGCAGGACTGAACGTCCACAATTCCCACGTGACAGGGCTCCACTCTTTGCCAATTGTCTCCATGACTGCAGACAAGCAGAACGGCACAGTGTACACCTGCTCCAGCGACGGCAAGGTCAGGCAGCTCATCCCCATATTCACAGACGTTGCTTTAAAGTTTGAGCACCAGCTGATAAAGCTGTCAGAGGTGTTTGGCTCCGTCAGGACTCACGGAATCGCCGTCAGCCCATGTGGGGCGTACCTGGCGGTCATCACGACCGAAGGCATGGCCAATGGGCTGCACCCGGTCAACAAAAACTACCAAGTTCAGTTTGTCACACTCAAGACTTTTGAAGAGGCAGCTGCACAGCTCTTGGAATCTTCTGTTCAGAACCTTTTCAGACAAGTGGACTTGACGGATCTTGTGCGCTGGAAAATTTTGAAGGATAAGCATATTCCTCAGTTCTTACAGGAAGCACTGGATAAAAAGATAGAGAGCTGTGGTTCCACTTACTTCTGGAGGTTTAAGCTGTTTCTCTTGAGGATTTTGTACCAGTCAATGCAGAAGGCTCCCTCAGAGGTCACATGGAGACCTTCACACGAGGATGCCAAAATCTTGATATCAGATTCCCCTGGGACGGGCAGCACTGAAGATGATCAAGAGGAAGGAACGTCGAAACAAGCCAGCAAGCAAAGCCTGGGTGACACAGGCAAAGGTGTGGACATTGATGACACTGCAGAGGATTCTCTCCATCAGTCAAGTGACACTGGAGGCCACGAGCCAATGGTAGAAAAGCTGCTTGAAATACAGGCACAGATTGAGGCAGTAGAAATGCACTTGACACGAGAACACATGAAAAGGGTATTGGGAGAAGTTTATCTGCACACGTGGATTACAGAAAACACCAGCATTCCCACCAGAGGAGTCTGTGACTTCTTAATGTCTGATGATGGCTACGATGACAGAACAGCACGAGTAAGTGGCATCTCTGTTCAGGGGATTCCATGTCACTGTCACTTCCTTCTCCCCTCTCCTGAAAATACAGCTGGGCTGGGAAAGAGAGTTGTGGTCATGTTATCCTTGCCAGTCAGATTCTGCTGAGCTTTCATCTTAAATTGTCCCTCCTTGATATAGTGAAATAGGAGGGAATATAAATACAGATGTTGAAATTTGGATCAGGTACAATAAAGAATAATGATGCTCGAGTTTTTGCAGAACAGGGGAGAGGATCGGGGTTTTTCTGCTGCTGTCAGTGGGTTTAGACCATGAACTGATTGAGGGATATTTGCTTTCATGACTAAGCTTATTTAATCCATCGTCTTTACAAAACTAAACTTTAGATGTATTTCCTCTGGTCAGTCACGCTGCAGTTCTAATTTTAAGAGCTGCAGAAGTATCTCTTCTGAAATTATTGTTCATAATGGTCTTGTCACCGCTCCCTGCGCCTTCAGTGCAAAGATCAGTTTCAGAGGGTCACAAAGTGGTTGTGTTTTATGAGCTAAATCAGGATATTCAATTAACAAAGCTGACTGAAAACCTTTGTTACAAGACACATGGCCAGAACTTTCAGGCACACTTGCACTTAATGCACTACAATTAATACACACAACTGAATGTTTGGCCATGAACTCTTCCCAAACTTGCAGTGCTCCCTACCAATGTCAGAGGCTAGCTGCAAGGACAGTATCCTGACCACTGCAATGTGCAGAGTAAGCATTTCTGGCAGGAAATCAGTGCCCAGTGTAGCCTGCACAGGGCAATGAAGTTCTCTGAATATAGAGGAGAGACTAAAGCAGCCTCAGTGGGAACACTCAGCATCAGCCTCCCAGCTCTTAAAACTCAATGACAGGAATGGTTCAGGTGTCTCTGCACCTCTTTGTATGAGCAGAGAACAGTTCTTTTCATACCCAAGTCCTTAAATCACTTGAACTCTAAAAATCAACCTTTATATTGCATCCAGAAAGACAGAGGAAGGAAGCACATGTCCATTACTGATGTAGTGTGGCGTTCTCCCTGCTAGCATCACAGCCAAGTGTGGCCATCAGTAATTCACTGGGAAAGTACTCAGGCACAACTGCTGGGTTGTTCTAGCATCCAGTACTGTGAATTGAAGGTTTGAGAGGTTGCTTTTCTTATCTTAGAAACAAGATTCTTCTTTTTATGGTGATGAAAAGCGACTTCTAAATTGTATTTTATCTATTCAGTTTGCTGTCACGCTTTAAAGGTCCCTGCGATGTAGTTTATATCAATTGAAATGTCACAGACAAATTTGATCATGCAGATGTTCTGCTATAAATGTTGTACTCCCAGATGACTGCTGAAGACCTCCAGGTAATTTCTGAACTGGATTTTTTTTTTTTTTAGCACATCCACTGTGATAGGCATGAGGAAAAACATTGCTGTAGTGGTCAGTGGTGTGATACCAGTTCTTTCAGTACTTTAAAAAAATTTTCAAGGAATTATTTTTAAAGTCTGTATCCCTTTATTGTGGGACAGAAATCTTTAGGAGAACTAATGGAGGGTAAATGAATACTTATTGATATATTGTATTTCTTACACTTTGATGTCTTGGGATTCAGTGCATTCTGTGTCACACTCTGAAATCGCAGTGGGATGTTCCCACCCTGGGCTGTCTCACTGAATGCCTCCTGTGTTCCAGGTGCTGATTGGGCACATCCTGAAGAAGATGAACAAACAGACCTTCCCTGAGCACTGCAGTTTGTGCAAGGAGATCCTGCCCTTCACCGACCGCAAACAGGCTGTCTGCTCCAATGGCCATATTTGGCTCAGGTAATGGGCTCTGACAGAGCTTTTCCCCTCCTCTGGATAATTTAAACATAATTTAAGAGCTCACTAAACCACTTGTTACCACTGGAGTGAAAAGGCATGAAGCACGTTAGCCATGCTGCTATTACTTGCCCTCTTCCATAGGAGAGAAAGCACTGGAGGCTGGATTTCGTTCGCTTAGCACTACAATGTTTTTATAATAAAATACTTTTGAGCAGCTTTTTTCAGGGTAATAGACGGTCAGGGAGAAGGCAGGCAAGGAAAAATCAAGGACAAGTCATTCTTTGGAACATCACTTGAGGGAGGGTTTGTTTAAGCTCCTTCAGCATTTGAAAACAAAAGCAGTTTAACAAAAAATGATTGAGAACAGGCACATTGAGAAGTCAGACAAGTTCTGGAACATCTGGAAAATTAAATCTTCCTGTACCAATGTGTGAGTTCCATGGAGATTGTCTCTGGAGCCTTGGTAATTCACTCATTTGTCACAAAGAAAACACTCTGCCTAACAGGTTTTCTGTGCTAGTTTGGGTAAATAGTCATGGCTTTAAGGACACCCTGGTTCTTCCCTGGGCAGTAGGGCCTCAAGCTTTTCACCTCCTCTACTGTATGCTAAAATTTTTTTTGGCCAATGATAGATTGGTTTTTAACCTTGCATTTTCGTATCTATATGCAATTTGGTACACTTGGGAAGTTTCAGTTACCTGAATTAATAAATTATTAATATTCATATTTAATGTGGTTCATTACTGCCTTTACTCTCAGAAAGCAAATTGGGAACAGAACCCAGCCTCCAGTCAGGACACAGGAGCAGGTTATAAAACAATAAACCCCAAACCTCTTGATAAAACCACTTGTCCTTTCACAGGTGCTTTCTAACCTACCAGTCCTGCCAGAGTCTGGTGTACAGGAGGTGTTTGCTTCATGACAGCATTGCACGGCATCCAACCCCAGAAGGTAAAATGTTCCTGGGGCCAAAAGGGGCAGGACTGGGGCTTTTTGACTTCCATCTGCAAAATGGCTTGAATTAGTTTCACTGACTTTTCTCTTTTAGGCAGTTACCATGTGAAGCTCTGCATTTCAGTGTCCTGGTGCTGTCTGGGTATTAGTGATGTGTTAATTACAAATTAATGACTGCAGAAATTGATGTATAAATCCCACATTTTAGTGAGAGCTGGGTAAGCACATAAAATCTGTGCTGGAATGCTCCAATTAGGATGATATTCAAGATGAATATATGAGCATCCAGTTCTGCAAGAGGGATAAAGAGACAGGGGCCAAGGACTGTGTTACGTGAGGGATCTGATTTCAGTTTAGAACGTGAGAACACTGCAGTTGTGCCATGGTGATCCTTTAAATTTTTTTCCTATATAGCTATGAGTATGTAAGGATAAAGCATGGACTGTTTGACCTTAATTTTGTCCCCTGCTGAGGTGGAATTCAAACTGGCGTTACTTGAAATTTCAGGGCAGAAACAGAGCTGGATTTCACTGAATTCTCAGTCACTCCTGCATGTGAATACATACAAACTTTTCAGGATTCCTGTTTAGTTTGTGTCCTGTTAGTTTGTTTAGTAGGTGTCATTCCTCTGTTCATGTTTAAAACTTCCAGTTTTAAACAATTTGTTTTCTTATTTGCAGATCCTGAATGGATCAAGAGGTTATTGCAGGGACCTTGCACGTTCTGTGATTCTCCTGTGTTCTAGAGAAAAGCTGTATCAAGATCTGAAGTATTTTCTCTACTGCATAAGCTCTCTTCAGCTTCGAAGGACAGAGACAGGAACACAGACTCTGCTGGAGGGGGAAGACATTGTTCACAGCCCTGTAAATAGAACATCACAGGTTCTACAAACTCCTACAGTCCAGAGCCCATTCCATATTCCAGAAACAGGAATACACCTGGGAGAGCCAGTTTAAAGCTGTTTGGAAATGCAACCATGGAAGCCTCAGCAGCTGGACACTGACAAGGAACTGAAGGGTTGAGCACAGTGGGAATTGTCCTTTCTGCTTGACACCGGTGTCGTTTCCCAAAAGCTGGGATGGGAACAGCAGAGCTGCCTTTTGAATGGTCTTGGTGGGTAGAGAAGGCTCCAGCTTGTAGCGCTTTCTTTTGCGTTTTAACAAGCACTGGCATTTGCTGTAGAACACTGAACTGTCAAAATAATCCGTGGTTCCAGTTTCTTGCCCAGAGAAGCAGATGCCAGTTACAGCCATTTGAAAGAAATTGGCCATTACATGAATTTCACTGAAAGTCTAGAAGAGTTAACTGCCTCAGAAGTGTTTCAGTCAGAAGGGTGATATCGGCTGCCTGGGTCAAATAGGGATCAGTAAGAACAATATTTAAATGTAATAATTATTAAACTAATAGCACTTAGCGTAAACAGTACTCTATATATATATATATGTATATAATTTCCAATGCTCTTAAGTCTCTTGCCCCACTTCTGTTTTCTGAACTAAGTTCTAACTCCTTCCCAGCTTTTGCCAATGTATTTGCCTTTTGTTTCACTTAACCCTCTGCCAACAGGAATCCTGTTTTCCAGAGAAACTCAGTTACCAAAAGTTACTGTCAATTAAATTGAGAGTCTCCCTCATAACAGCAGTTGAGTTTTATGCAAGTCTGACACATAAGGAATCACTCCCAGCTGACAGTTTTTCTTTTCATAATAGCTCAGTAAAAACCCCAAATGAACAGAACACCCCAAACCAAACCCTACCGTGGCTGACACGTTCTAGGTAAGGCCAAGGAGGCTGATGAAGCTGTTTGTGTATCCCAGAATGGTTTATGTTGGAAGGGACCATAAAGCTCATCCCGTTCCACTCATTGCCATGGGCAGGGACACTTCCACTATCCCAGGGTGTTCCAAGCCTCATCCATCCTGGCCTTGGACACTTCCAGGGATCCAGGGGCAGCCACAGCTTCTCTGGGCAACCTGTGCCAGGGCCTTACCACCCTTACAGGGAAGGATTTTTTTCTAATAACCCATCTAACCCTTTTAAAGCCATTCCCCCTTGTCCTGTCACTCCAGGCTCTTGTAAAAAGTCCCTCTCCATCTCATGTGGCAGAGCCCAGAAATTTATTTTGCCTTACTGTCCTATCAGAAGAATCTCTTTTTGCCATCTGTTCCTACAGAGATTAGAAAAATCTTTTGAACTTCCTATGCAGTGTTAGAGGAGTAATACCTCCCAAATGTGTGTGGTTACTTGGTACAGTTTGTCTTGTTAACTTCAATCTATGCTGTCAAATAATCCTGAGTTTATGTATTTCCATTCTGCAGAGTACCAGTGGCAGAGGTGTCGCCCTGTCTGTGATTCCTGACACTTTCACTGTGTGGGAAGTGCACTACAGCTGTTGAGAAATCATGGAATTGTGCTGACAGTATCAGTCTCCCACCAGTGCATGTGTGATTGGTGCTTGTTTCCTCGATTCAATGACTATGCATATTTTGTTCATGTTCCTTCACCTTTAGTAGGAGCAAATTTTTTTCAGCAAACATTAAACAGCTGTCCATCTGCTCAGTGTCTCATGCATTAAGCATGATCATGCATTGACTGAGAAGAACATTATTACAGTAGCCTAGAAACAGCAGAAGCACATTCATCTGTAAAATAATGAGCCTTATTTGTAAATATCCTTGGAAGTGATACCATAATTATATTAAAGAAACGTTTAGTTTTTTATTGCTGTGCATTGAAAATTGAAATGACTTCGGTGTGTCTGCAGAGAAAGGAAATGTAGCTCATGTTGGTATCCAGTAAAACAAGGAGTAACCTCAATATCCAACGTGTGTGGAGTTTGGGGCCAGCTCTGGTACCTGGGACAACACTTCCCAGTACTGATGGGGCTTGGCTCATTTCCATATGAGCTGAGCGGAGATTTATTTGTGGTGGTTGAGAAGCATTTTAAATGGAAGCTGCAAGTCCTTGCCCTGGCAGTCGTGACCAGCTCATCAGTAAATGTTCCAGTTTAGAAATCCTCCTGCCTGTGGAGAAGGGGAGGGAGCCCTGCAGAACCATGTCCCAGTGCTTTCAGAAAAAGTCAAAGAACATTTTGGTAGCGGCTTAGAAACCATAAAAATATCCTGATCTGCTGAGTCTAAGTCTGGCTGACGCAAAGGTTCACATTATAGCAGATTAGACTGGTTCCTGTTGATCACTTCTGGCAGTTCTCTTGAATTTCGCTGGACTGAGTTTTAATGTTTTGCCATGGAGAAGCTCTAGCACGCCTCACATTAACATTGCAGCATTAATGTTTATTTTCCCTGTCTTTCAAGGCAGTAGATACTCAGTCTGCCATTGCCAGTTTATTTAACCTGGTTTCAGAGTGCTGGGAAAATGGAATTTTAAAGCCAACAATGTTGTCTTTGTCTGCCAGTGGAGATCCTTTAGCAAAAAGCTTTCACTCCTCACCCTGACCTCTTCACAACAGGTACAGGGGAATTGTGATTCCATTTTTGTGTAAATCAGCACTTGTCCCTAAGTGCATTTTTAACTCAGTAACATTTAACCCCTGGTGCTGACCTGAGTAGGTCTGGCTGCCCAGCAAGCCCTGAGGCTGCTCCAGGAATGCCTCTATGCCTCAGACTCGTGATGGGCAGTTCTGGGCACACAGGGATTGGTTCTGCTCCTGCAGGTTTGCAGCAGCACCTCAGGGCATTGTCCCACACATTGTCCCGATCAAACCTGGCTGTCATCCCACAGGGAACGGGAACAAGGAACAAGCACCTGCTGCCAGATCCTCATGTTATTTTGCCATTATCAGAGTTGTCTCCTCAAAAGAACATATCTCATATCAAGACTCAGTCTGTTTTAAGACACAGACTGGAGTGTTCAAAGAACAAATCCCACAGAATTGGAGTTTATCTCACCAAGTTTTTGCCTAAGTTTTGCAGGATACTTCAAACAAGTAGATACTTAGAGGTTCTCAACTGCTTCACCATTTGGTGGTGAACATTTGAACATTTTGGCCATTCAAGCACCCTCGTCTCCAGAGGAAGAGCAACATTCCAGCAGAGACTGAGGGTTCCTGATGCTCTTCTGCCTTTTTTTTTTTTTTTAAAGGACTGTGATACTTGCTCTTGCAGCTGAGAATGAACAACCAGAGATGCTGTTTGTCTAGAGCTAAGGTGTCATTGTCCTTGATGAGGAGCTTCTGACAGCATTTACGATTTGCTGCTCATGATGGTAACAGAGTTAATCCCTCCTCCACTGGGATGAAGAAATCCAGGCTAATCCATGTTTGATGGATAACTGGAACAGCTCTGGATTGTACAGTGTCTTAGTACCTTGGTGCTAGATGCCATTCTTGGAACTCAGGCTGAAGTTTGGGGTCATAAGGACTCAGTCTTGTGTCTCCAAATTTTCCCTCCTGCTCTGGAATTGGTGATGAGGGAGCTCATTGCTGCTTTTTACCTCAATTCAGTTAAGGGTTGGGGACTTTTTCATTCAGTCACCCTTTGCTTTGGTGTTTCCTCATCCTATCTGTCCTACTGTATATTTCTAGAGAGGAAATACTATGATTGTCAATGCATACAAAAAGACAATAAATATTCTTTTGGAGAGAGGAGGAGGAAGAGCCATTCCTGCTCCTCAGAGCGCTCACCCGAGCAGGTCGGGGTTAATGCCATTCTCTCAGCAGCATCCAAGCCTCAGGGAAAGGTGAGAGCAGGGAAATCCTTCAAGAGCTATAGGGGGTCCCTGCAGAGATGGTGCTGGAGGATGGGGTCTCCTGCCCGGGGGCGTTCAAAGGCCCTTCCATCACTGAAGGATGCAGTGTCTGAAGCAGGTGGACACAAAAGTTTGTGAAACAGTTGGACAAACTCCCCTTGTTGCTAAACTACATAATGAACAGTATAACTTACAGGGTACAGCACAACCTCCAGGCAGCCCTCTCCACAAAGTGTCTCTGGGAAGCAGAGTGATGGAAGATGTCCATTCCAGATCTGGGCAAAGCTGTGCAATCAGTAACGGCTGATCCCCGCTGTGTTCCTACCATCTCCTCTTTACCTTGTTTTTCTCATTGCTCAACATTTGTTTTGCCAGAATAAGATGCTAATAAAATCACGCCTAGTTACCAAATTGGTTTTCAAGTGTTGCATTCCAATTATAAAAGCCTAATTCCTTCTTCCACCCACTGAACCTTTTTGGTATTAACAGGCTTTACTATGCAAAGTCATGCAGGGGCTGTTTCGTTTACAGTAATTAAATGGATGTCAATTGTTTTAGTTGTTTCTGAGGGAGAGTTCTACATGAGTATTAGCATGTTCTACTAACCCTGACGTTCTGCACTTCAGGCCTGCTGCAAACCCTTGGGGGTTGACCACTGACCTGAGACTCCTACCCAGACATGCCAAGTGCATCTCAATGAGACTGAGCTCTTTTTCTCAGTTTCTATGGAACCAGCGGAGCGGAACTAATATAGCATCCACATATAGATGAAGGAATGAAGAGGAGAAAGGGCTTTACAGCTAAATTAATTAAGCAGATGTACCTGTCTAATTAAAGATGCGCTGTCCCTTTTGTACCCTAGCTGCAGTACAAACAGTATTTAAATACACTCTCTACCCATTTCATCTATCAAAATGTTTAGTAGGAATGCTCAGATGAAGGTAATATTAGCAAGATGAGCTCCCCATGTATTATTAATAGAAGGGCTCCCAATTACGCACGAATGCTGCAGCACATCTTCATAGCAATGGCATAAAATCCAGCTGCCCAAGCAGTCACCAATCAGCACATTTGTAACAGGTAGGGCTCTTAAAAACGTCCTTGCCCAGCTGAACATGAGGGTTTGTGGCTGGGCCCTGTGCCTGGGAGCAGCCTCTGCCTCAGCCTGGTGCTTCAGGCTGGGATTTCTCAGCCCAAGAGGGACCAGGGACTCAGCTTGCTTGGATTTGGCTTTCTTAGATTTCAAAGATATTTATTATGAGACTTTTAGAGCTGCCCTCAAGGCTGGAAATTCATCATCATTCATCCCATTCATCAACACCCAAAAACTCCCAAAAGTATTCAAAATTCTGCCTTTAAATTCTCATAAAATAACAGAATATCCCCACTGCCACCTGGACAACCAGGGCCTTTTCATCTTAAGTTACTCTACAGGAGCAAGAAGGAAATTTGGCCTGTACATTTTTCATTTCTCCACACAGATTCAGACAGAAGCAAAGACAGCAACAAAGACCCAAATCTATTGATAGCAACAGGACCAGAGGAGTCAGCTAAAACCAAAAGCCTTCTGGAGGCCTGTTCTCTCTGCCTGCACCTTCCCAGACACTGAGGCTTCCAGGAGAAACCTGAAGCTCCTCCCCATTCCCTGGTCAGGGGAAATTCACACTCACACACAAGGGAGAAATAGAGGGAGACGTAACAGAGGCATCAAACCCAGTTCTCTGAGCCACAGCACAAATCACTCGCCTTTCTTACAGGCATTAAGGATGTGCATTTCCACAGCCAGAGTCTGAGACAGACAACAGCCTTTCATCAGAGATTTTCCAGGTAAAAAAGACGTACCTGAGTATTCATTGCTGCCACATCCAGCCAGAGGAAAAAAACCCAAATAACCCTGGGCACCAACATCTCCCAAAAACCACAAGTTAATAACTTACCTGCTCCTGCAGCTCATTATGTCTTTGACTGGGTTCTGAAGGTGATGAACCTGCAATCAGTGTTCCATGGCTCTGGATACCCTTTCCAGCCGAGTCTTTCTGCCCAGCAGAATGGGGATGGCCAGTGCATCTGCAGAGGGGTTTGTCAGCACTTTTAAAGCAATCTGAGTCAAGAAGGGAGGGAAAACCTCTGCCCCCAGCCTCAAACACTGTGGAGAAAGTTCACTGCAGAGCTGGGAGCTTTGTTTTTACCTTTGCTTTAGGGTTTGCTTGCAGGGACAGAGGGAGGCAGGGAGTGCCTGGGTGGTTTTGGTGGAGAGCACTGGGTGAATTAAGACACAAACACATCTAACAGCTTTAATACTCCAAATTGGCTTCATGGGTATTACATAGTGAAGACAAACCTACTATTCAGAAACAGAAAAAGATATTTGAATTAAACATAGGACTTCTCCAGCCACAGTGTTTCATATCTTGCATCACGAAACAAAAGCCAAAAAACTTTCCCCTGAAGCCCAGTTTCTTACCCTCTGTACTTCACTCAGCCTTGGTGAGTTTCAGATTTAACACAGCTTGGCTGACTTCCTCTTCCCTGGTGATAACCTGCCACTGCAGCAACCAGACTGCAAATATTATAAGGAAAAATTTAAAATCAGCTCTTGCCGAAATCATCCCTTTTAATTATAAACTTGTAATTTTTTTACATGGAAGGGGCTTAATGATACAGCTTTCTATGAACTCAAAGACAACATAAGGGTCTTGGTCAGCATTGACATAAAAGGCATCTTGGTAAAAATCCTCCAGGTCCTTGAGATTCCTGTAATAGATTTCCAGGCGCTTCTTAATGTTTTCTTCCTGGTCTTTGGGGTTCTGCCTGAGACGGGCCTGGATCTCTGGAGGGGGAGCTGGTCTGAATGTGATGTGGTACCTGGAGAGGAGAAGAAATGCCATGGTTTCAGCTCAGGCTGAGAACACAGCAGCCACTTCTGCAGATTCTCCATGCTTTTGCCCATCACAGTTCCTTGGCCTTTTTCTGCTCTAGGCTGGGGTTTTAAAACAAAGATTGGAAATTTCAGGGCAGGTAATCTGTCATTCCTGCTCTCAAGAATCCTGGATCCTCAAAGGCCAAGACTTTCTCTAGAGGTGACACTGGCAGTGTTTATCTGCTCCACACAAGGAGAATTCCCTATTACATGCCCAGTGCTCCAGGTTCAGAAGCATTTTCAGATCTTTTACTTGTAATTTTTGATTCCTATCTTTAAAAACACATCTAAAAAAGCCTAACCTTAAACTTAAACACAGCCTTGCATCCAGCATTGCTGTGACCTTAAACTCAGTTTAAGGCTCTCAGACATTTAATTGCTAACATCTTTATATAGTAGCTGAAGATAAAAAGAGGTTAATTCACCTGAGACAGGTTTTGGCTATTTTTAATTTTCCATGTGCCAGAATTTGGCTTTCTTGAATTCAAGGAAGTTGTGGGTTCACTCAGTTAGTTCAGCAGGAAAGAGGATTTTCATCCTCAGAGTCCTGTAGCAGTGCCACAGCCCAGCTCAGCTGACACCAAAGGAATTCTGATGATGTTCCTGCATCGCCAAAGGCTCCCAACAAACTCTAAAAGTTCCTTTGCAGTCAAGTGTTTACATTCCCTGTTAGAACTGGTAATTCTAACTTTGAGCAAATGTCTCCTCTGCCCCAATACAAAACCAGTTTATCCCCCTTCCTGTACAGCCAAATTTTCTGAAACTTTTGGGATAGATGCAAAACCAAGGAGAGAAGCAGAGCCAGTATCTCCGCAGAGCTGCATCTAATGATGGGGACAGGGAGTTCATTCCACATGGGAATCATTTAGGGCACAGTGAAGGCCACCCCCTGCCCTGCAGCCAGAGGGGCAGGCTTTACACGGTGCCAAGGATTAGACACAGCACCTAAAACAATTCAATTCACTGAGAATTTGTGAGGAATAAACCCCAGACCCTGGGAGAGGGAAGCATGTGAACTGGAGCAGATACTGAACAGCCTAATCTTAATGATAAGAAATGCAAAGATGTGGGAATTATTTGCATCACCCTGTTCCTTTCTGCTGAACAACCACATTGCTCATTACTAAAGCAAAGAGAGCAGTTACAGCAAATCACTGCTGCTGTCACAAGTTAATGCTGCACCTCGAGTGAGATGTTTGAATAATCATCCATCACTTTGGGACAAATTCACTCTTTATGGCCTTAATCTTTGAGGGTTCAGGATTGGTCCTTGATGCAAGAGGATGCATTCAGCCTTTAAAAAACAAAATACATGGTTTAAAATTTAAGTGTGGGGAATCATAAAACCAGACCATAAATGAAGCTGTGAACACATGCCAATTCCATCAGGTATTTGGGAAGATAAATTTATTTGTGACTTGTTCTCTGGAAATCAAGGGTGGAGAAGGCAAGAAAGCTGAAGGTCACTGGTGAGACAAGGGGATGTGACATCAGCGAGATGAAGCAACCCCACAGTGACTCAGTGACTCAAACGAGCTTGCTCTACTGAGCAGGAAATACATTAATACCTTGCAGCAGACAGGACCATCACAGGAGCCTGAGGAAGTAAAATGCAGCAAGTTTTCCATTTTCCCCAGCTGGGAAACCTTCAAAATTCCCATGGGAATGCCTGAAAACCATTTGCATTTAGGCTAGATTTCAGACATCTTCCCTCAACCTTATTTTACCATCCAATTTAGCTACCATTAAAATGTTAAACCTGAGCTATTTGCTACTGTAGATTTCAGGCACCAGGTTTTAAAACCCCCTGTTCTGAGGAGCTGCAGCAGCAGCAGGGAGGTGGGTTGGTGCTTCAGGAGCTATGAAAGTTTTAACTTTTCTTTTAAGGAGTCCCTAAGCAGAAGTACAGTATTCCTGAGCTCCTTAGATTTCTAAGAAGTCTATTTGGTGCTTTCATCTCCCTGGCAGCCAGAAAAACGTTACACACGAGCCAGGAGTGCTCACCTCTCCCCAGTGACAGGATCAGTCCTCCGCTGGGACAGGCGCTCCATGATGGACTCGTAGGGGAGATTAAAGAAAAACACCCTGTGGAGAACACAACAATTAGTGCATTAACATCCCGAGAACATCACTAGTGACCTTCAGAATGTGAGTTAATCCTGACCCAAACGAAGAGTACAGTCGAGGCAGTGACAGCCCCCTCCAAACCTGCAGTGTCAGAAACACGAGCACAGGATTTCTCTGCGATTTCTCCTCAGGTTTTGTTTGGTCTCCAGGCTCAGCAAGGCAAGAGTCTCTGGCACAGGGACTGCAGTGTGACAATGCAGTGTGGGTGGACAGCAGCGGGGGAATTGCAGCTGGAACCTCTCTCAATCTGTTCCAGCCCGCTCACCACCCAGCACTTCCCCCTGAACTTCTCTGGATCCACTTCCCAACCCAACCAGGAAATAAAATCACAAGGACATGCCCCAAAAGGTAAATAAAAAATCTCTGCTCTTCCTGTCAGAACAAGAACAGAACAAGGGCTTGTCTGCCAGAATTATGCATTCCTCCAGTGCCCATGACAGGGATCTTCCCCTTGCTGTTTCAGTCCACTTGCACTTCTTTTGCCCTTGTCTCCCCACAGAGTGTCTCCCCTCTGCTGTCCCATTCCTGCTCTGCATCCTTCAAAGCAGGATGGATGGTAAGACGTAACACAAGCCCCATGATGCTGCTGACAATTCCCTGTCCCTTCCGTCAGCACTACCAAGGCACGGAGAGCAGCTCAGCACGGCTGGGCCTTGCTGGTGACACTGCTAAAAGGAAATATGAATGCCGAATGCTTCATTTGAAGATCAAAATCTGCAATTCCCATTGAGCCTCAGCAAGTGAGAGTTGCTCAGCATCTGAGAGAGGCAGCCCCACGGTGTCACTGGGGTGGGTTCCACACCAGGAACAGCTTTTCACCAGAGGATGGAGCAGGACTTGCCAACCCATTTCACAGAGGCGACACAAATGCCCTGGCTTGGATCAAGGATGCAGAACCAGAAAACAACATGCTCCACGTGCACTCAGACACATCATGCTGTTGCACATCAACACATTGATTCCTTGTCTTTTTGGTTCATTACAATCGTCCTGTTAATTTTATATTCGTGTTTGAAAGCTTTTCAGCAGAAAATTCTTGACAAACCGCTGAGCTCGAGCAGACATGAATCCCCTGCCCCTCAGCTATTGGAGACTAAAGCACATCTGTGCAAAGATCACATTCAACAATTACCTCAGAACAAAATAAAAAATAAGGCTCCCTTTTGAACCTCTGAAAATAATTTTTACCAGCGAAGAACAACCTGAAGGCTGTAAATACATCTTTCTTTACAACACACCTTCTGCTGCTGCTGCCTTCAAGGCCAGGCTTCCTGTTTTCATTTTTGTCTGCTTCTCAGAGGAGATACTGCGTGGCTTAGACATTCACCAAAGGAACATTTTACACTGACTGGGTGGGATCAGACCAGATGAAAGGCTGAGCTTTACCTTGGCATGCACATAGCAGATTACTAGAATCCTTTGTAGGATTTAAAGTTATGAAAATCATCTCTCTTTTCAAATGTTTACAGATAATGATTTCTATTCACACTGTGGTAACAAAATAACAGCTAGGAATAAAACATTCAAGATCTTGGAGATTCCAAAGACAGGAAAAGAACAACAGTTTCAACACTCTTTTATCCCTTACACTCTTAACATTTTGTTTTTCTTTGTTTCTGTTGCCCAACAATGGCACAAAAACGTGATTGTCAGAACAGGTAACATCTGATGATATGTCTCAAGATGAATATTCTAGTAGAGAGGAACAACATTTATACAGTCATGATAATTGATACGGTTTCCTATTATATCCTGAGATAAACAAACCCACTGAAGGATTATAACCTGGCATATCAAGAAAGCTTGTTGTAATTCATACTTAGGAAAACAAAAAGTATTATGGTATTTGAAACAGAAGAGCCTAAAAAACTCCACTTAAAAAGCTGCCAACAAAATGAACTCTGAAAGCCTTGTCTGAGATTCCCTTCTCTTCGAAACAAGACGCTGCTTATTATCGAGTCTGGTGTCACCATTAAAGAGGAGTGTAGGGGAAAGATGTGGGAGGGTGCAGACATCCCTGCTAATACGGATTTTTTCCCCCACACGCATTGCATAACAGCACGCACAGAATTTACTGTATGGCAGCACAAACTCCCAATCCAAGGGTCCTTCCAGGGGAAGGTGGGATTCCTTACCCTGCCACTCCACACATCTCCTGGAGATAAGAGGAAACAACACTCCCCAGGGCTGTCAGTTTAAAATCATTCAGAAGCAGGAAAGAGAGATTAAGGGGAAAACCACTGACAGTCTAGACTTAAAATACTTCCAATCAGAAAGCTTTATTACCATTTTGAAGAAGACACATACCCCACACAGTCTATTATGCAGCCCCAGGAGGATTACTCACATAAGTAAAGCCTATTTACATGGATGTAGGCGGTGAAGTGTTAGCCTTGGCTATCTGATACATCTCCTGCAACTCCTCAAGGTACTTCTGAGCAACATTTGGCCTCTGTCCCTCTCTCAGGCTACTGTGATATCACATAACAAACCTGACCTTCCAACTGTTCAGGTAACGCATTTATTGGATTTCTCTTGGAAATCCACATAACACAGAGGGTTGCACCCGTGACCTTGATCCAGCAGTAACTGGAACAACTCCCTGCAAGCACTGGATTCCTCTCTAAGCAGAGCTTGGCCCCTTTCACATAGCAAGTGTGATTTTCTCACATAAATGCATCCTCTGTAAAGCTCACTTTAGGAATCAGCCAGGCTTTGTATGTTGTAATGTGTCACAAGTCCTATCAAGGGGAAATACGAAACAGATGTCATCAGAATGGGTAGACAGGGAGGCAAGAAACACAGCCTCGTATCAAAGTACATGACATTACCCTGCTGGATTAGCATCCAGCACAGCTCCTCTTCCAGAGCTCCCAGTTCAGCTGCAGGATGGGAGTGGTGTCAATCAGCAGCAAGGTGAGGGGAGGGCTGGGCAGAGGTGCACCAGGAATCCTCGCTCCTGTGCCACAGGCTCAGGATCCACCCATGGGCAACCAAAAATCACTGGCACCCAGTTAGAGACTGTGGGGGAAACTTGGTGCAGCCTCTGAGGTCTCTGAGGACAAACACCCCCCTGAGTCCCACCGAATAAAACCAAGGGATTCCTAAGCACAGCTCAGTCCTCTCTCCTTTGTTCCATCTCCCAGGAGAGGCATGTGGGAAAAGGTCCAGTCCTGTCAGCTTTTATAGATAATACAACTGTGAACACAAATGTTAAAAGGCACAAAAAATCCATGTGTCAGAATTCTGCCTCTTCCTCACTGTACTTGACAATCACTTATCTAATCTCGTGCAGCTTCCAGATACATTAGAGAGATTAAATTCCAACAAATTAATAATGATGATGACACCTTCACTGTGTACCCAGTCAAATGACAACTTGCTGCCTGTGGATGGCAATGAAATGTATTCCAGCCCTAACAGCTGGAATATAACGCTGTTTTCCTATCAGCCATCTGGCATTCCAAAAGAGTATTCCAGCCACTTCTGGCTTCTGACTATTCAGACAGTGTCATCTAAGAACCTGGAAGTCACCAGGGCATCCTGATGGTCCCCTTGGCAACTGGAGGGAGGAGAGGGAACAGCAGGGGTGGCAGAGGTATTATTTCACCCCTGATCGTGAGGCAGCATTTTTGGAAAAATATGTCCAACCACACCATAAGTGAAGGAAGGATTTGTGACCTACACAACAGCATTCGGCTAATCCTGAGCTGCATTTGCTCCAGATGGCAACCAACCCACTTAATCCAAGTTATTAACAACTGGCAGTGCTCAGTGCTGTCCTCACAAGAATTTATTTGGTGGTAGTTTTCCTCTTTTCTGGATAAAACAACGCTGACTTCAAATACCTGTAATGGAAAAATCATGAGTGTTGCTGTCAGACAAGCAGGTGCTGTGTGCCTGAATTCTGGAATCCCTGTGCTAGGGAATCAGGAATGCTCCTGCTAAGGACAGTCCCTTTCCAGGGTGGCTCTGCTGCCCTGCCAGCTGCCTTCACATCTCCAGAGAACTGAAGCTCTGCCTGTGAGCCAGGTCCTGTCATTGAAGCACAGCTGCTTTATGAGGCTGACCTAGATGGATCCAGATGTTGACTGTTCTAGACCTGAGATATTTACTTAGGTCAGATTCTCACCCTTGGCATTTCTCATTACTTGGAGTTACTCTGGACTGACACTGGTGGAGTGGAGCCCAAAGCCAAGTCCTTTTTATAAAACTACTATCTGTGAAATTAGATTTATACCATTAACTCTAATCAAATTCATACCTTGTTTTGATTTAAGGATGTAAAGACAACACAACATGATATCTGAGTCAGGATCCTGATCCCTGTCTGGCTTTGCTTGTGGCTATACCAGGGCCAGATCAAGCTTTGCAACAACGTTAGGATTCTTGAATTAAAACAAAAATACACCACCAGCCAACACTGAGCCACTTTTAATGCAGCTTTTAAACTTTTGAGTTGAAACTGCAACTTTAAAAATAGTAAGCTATAGTAAGTAATCTGTTACGAAACGGAGACGGGGGTTGTGTTAAATCTGCCTTTTGCCTAGGCCTTTGGCAGCAGGCAGCAACTTTTATTGGGGTGCCCACACCCCAGCACCCAGTCTCGTTCGCAAGTTCTTTAATAATGGGCCGATTAGGTCTAATATAAAATGAATTACTGTTTATTAGACACAAGAAAACAACAAGGTAAGGAACTAAACAAACTATATACTACACAAAATGAAATAGAAACAAAAGAAGGAAAAAAAAGAAACCTACTAGTAGATAATACAGCATGAATTGAGGTACCTATTGTTACAGCTAGCGAAGAAGTAATACAATTTAGGAAACCAATAAATCTTACCAACTCCGATTTGGCGATGGAACATACATTAGGATCCTTTCAGTCCATCCTCGAGGAAGTAACCACAGGCCTGCGTCCAGACCTGGGGAGAAGCTTCTCCACGCTTCAGAGTACGTGCAGGAAACCTCTGCCTCTGTGATATTTCGTGTGTCTTTTATAGTGTAAAAGTGTGTCTTTCGGTCACTTACTTCTTCTTTTCATCTCTTTCCACACCTGTTTTCCCGTAGCAAGATGCTGATTCCTTGGTCAGGATTCAGGCTCTCAGGCGCCAAGAGATAATCTCTTGCTGGGTCTTTGACTCAGCCTGGGCTATCAATGCATCAGCTTTGTGGGTGAGAGACAGAGGTGGAACACCCTGTCACGTTACATAATCTTCCCCTTATTTTCTTGATTCCTATATATCTTCTCTGTCGCAGGCAGGTACCAGCTGCCATATTCCCATTCTTCACACTCCGCACTCTGCAAAAAAAGAAGAGGCCCCTGCTGGCCTCTTTCTTGTTTAAAATTGTGCATAATTGATAGTGGCAAATCTACCCCAGCTGTGTCTAAAACCTCTCCAGGGGCAAGAAAAACACTCTCTGTGACTGTCATTAACTACTAAATTAGCAAGTGCTCCTGGCAGTTTACAACGTACCACATCAGTCTGCTTTAAAAAAAAAAAAAAAAAAAGAATGTGAAGATCAGATGCCTGTGTGATCTCAAAGTTACAGCAAACTTTGCTGGCAGAACTTTGACAGAACCTCAGCTAGATCAGAGCAAAAGCGAACAGGAAGGAGAGAGTGAAAGAAAGGGAGAGGAAGGGACGAAAAGTTACCTCCTTTTCCAGGCAGACAAATAGAAAATATCAAATTCAAGGCTAGAAATAATTGTGCCTTTCATAAGGCAAAGAACATCTTACTCCGTATAGAGATACCAACAGTGGTACCTGAAGCTATGGCACAATTCCCCATGGAAAACAACTCTCCTGGAGGACTTTGTTCTGGCAATGCAACGGCCACAAGTTTTGTAATTGAAATATAAAGCTGAGAAAGAAATGAGGCAGTTGAAGTGCAAGGATTCAGTCACTCCCTAAAAGGCCACCACAGGTGCAATCATTGTGTGATCCCTGGCACAATCACAAGCTCCTCCCTTTGGTTCACAAAGCGGCCAAAGCAGGGAGGGAAGGAAATCACGAAGTTCTCACAAATGCATGGAAAATCCTTGAGGTGCATCATGGACTGAACTGGCAGAGGGACAAAACCATCTCTAGAAACTGTCCTGAACTGGATAAACTGTAAGTCTCTCATTGTTAAAACTGACCACATTATTTGGTTATAAAGTTTCCGAAAGTGCCCAAAAACTGTAAAAACTTCTGGATTTTACAAGTTAGACAGGAGTGGGATGGCAGCTTTAGTCAAGGTACAAAAAACATCTGCATTGCAAAAAAGTCTTTACTTGGGTAGCACCACTGAGTGATCACAACAATATGACAAATAAAGTGCAACTTGACAGGTACAAGGAGGTTCAGATGGGAATCCAAGTGCCTAATACCGGATAAAGTCCTGAGCATCTGTCCTTGTTGACTTTCCAGATCGAGATACTGACTTGGATCAATCAGTTCCCCTAAAGAAAGTCCCCTTTCCTATGGGATAAAGGCACCTTGAATCTGCAATCTTGGCCAAGCCTCTCCTCAAGCACTATGGCCCAGACACAGGATCCCAGGCATGTTATGTTTCCACAATTACATTCTGCATCCTTAAATCCCCTTTGAAAAGTAAAACTTACACCGATCCCATCTACTTTCTCCCCAGGTTTGTTCAGGGTTCACTGCAGCTCTAAACCAGGTGGTTTGCCCATGGATATCCAGACTACAAAGGCGCTGTCGAGGCTGCACCACTGACTGGACATGAATCACAGTTTATTCCCTTCCCTAAATACTCCTCGTGCATGTCTCTGCCATGGATAAAATGATCCTTATCTCTTATTTACGGAACGAACTGCTGGGAGGTTTTATTCACTGATTTCTCTCAAACTCTGGGATATCTTCTAATGAAAAATGCTTGATTCTGTTTTGGGAAGTAATTTCACCCTCTAAGTTTCACCCATAAGGGAAAATACACTGCATAAACACCAAAACACAGGTTAATCAGCACAAGTGTTTTGCTCATTGAGCTCTTACAATGATTCACGGGATGACAAGCTATTTCCAGACACTGGATCTTTTCAAATGGATGCATTTCTGTCAAATAATTACAAAAGGCAGCTAAGTAGGGCTTTTATTCCCAGGACATGGCTTCTGGCCAGCGGAGTGAGATGCACAACATCCTTCGTGGCTGCAGATGTTCCTTCCCTTCACCAGCAGTGCAGAGTAATGACTCTGTTAGATGTTTTCCACCTCCCAGTTGGACGAGCTGGGCTCCACCAGCCCAGACAGCTGAGGTGACAGCGTCCTTCCCATGTCCCAGCCCACCAGCCCCGTGTCTCAGCAGCATCCCAGCGGGTGCCACAGCAGCTCACACAGGGGAAACAGGCGCTGGCTGCCTGTCTGACAGAACAATGGGCTGGATCTGGAGCTGGGATAAAGCAAAGCAGCTCCATGGATTCACAGCAGCAAAGAACCCCAGGCCTTGGGGCTGCCGGAGTCCTTCCAGTGGTCTGCAGGACTCAGGGCTGTGTAAACATTACAGAGCACAGTGAAAGGCACACAGAGACAGAGCAAATGTTTTTGTAGGAGTGGCTTTGATGCATTTTTAAAGCTTCTTTTGAGGAGGCGACATTAACTCTTTCTGTGCGTAATAAGTAGCTTGGATGCATTAATACCTCCATTCAAAACTGCTTTACATTTCTCCCCTCATTTCTATTCTTTGCCTCCTCCTTACTCTCAGCTGTTATTCCAGCATCTTTGCATTCCCCCTGGAGTTCATTCCAGCAGTGCTTTAAGAATCACAGAATAGGATGGCAGCCAGCAGTGCTTTAGAGAAGTGTGGCTGGCATGATTTCTGCCCTGCACAAGGTTAATCAAACCCCTTCTCAGATAAAGCACAGCCTCTGCAGCCCCAGAGGCCCGAGGTCAGGAACCTGAACCCTCCTCCCCAAATGCTGGCGTGTTTCCTCAGATCCCTGCAACCCTGCCCTGCCATAATTAGATTCTGCAAAGCAAATCTGGAGTGGATCAACAGCTCCAGGGTTAAGCACCAGCAAACTCATCTCAGGACTGATGCCTTTGCTACCTGTCTGCAGCTTTGCTCCAGCACCTCCTGCTCCTAACAAGGAAACCCATACTTTTCTTCCTTATTAAATAAAGGGAATTAAATTTAGAGTAAATGATGTTTAACCCACACCCTCAACATTTAAACATTAACTTTTGTCGTTAGTAAGATATTTGGTATGTAAAAATAAATAAAAGAACTGACACCAAAAAAGTGTATTATTTGGGGACAAGGGGAGGGAATAAAAGAATGGATTATAGTGTGTCATTTTATATATGTGTCAAAGGAAAGCAATTTCATAATAGGGAATAAAAATTCCCTGTTTAAATACTGTCAAATAAATCCTCAAATGTAATAGGGTTCACTTCTGGGGAAGGGAAAACTAAATCTGATTAAATATTAATGTGGCATAGTATTAATTAAGAGAGAAAAAAGTCCATCAAGAGAACCCCAATATGTTTACTGTGTCCCCAGGAAGCTGGAAAATTTCACAATCAAGTGTGTAAATGTTCTAAAAAAGGGTCCTGAATATTTTATGAATATTTGTCATAAAACAGAAATAATAACCACTGTGCAGAGCTATTAGAATTAATATTTATGCTGCCTGCCATGAAATATTCATGGGGACAGAGAAAGGGGGGCCCGTAAGACAAGAATTAATTTACATTGGGCTTGGTTTACCCGCTGGCTTGATGTTTAAAGACGGCTTGACAAGGCTCCATATGAATCCGCCAGTCACTTGCAGCGGTAGGTGGGGTGAAGGCAGGGGGAGGTGCGGGAGGAGTGGGTCCAGGCTGCTGACAGCTCACAGATTGAGTTTCTGACAGCCCTTAAAAAATATAAACGGCCCCCCACCTTTTTTTCCTTCTTCCATTGCCCAAGGCGCTCTGTACTGCCACCGTTCATCCGATCTTCCCTTCCATCTGCTGAAATTAAGGAATTAATGAGCGCTATACACTTTACAGCAGGCCCCAGGAATGTTTACTGGTGATTAAATTATAATGCAGCCGAGCTGTATAATTCATGAACCAATTAAAGGAAGTGTTAGTTGATTTGATGGGATGAGGACGTACAAAAAGCATTTAACTAATAGGGAACTGTGGGCTGCCGGGCGCTTTGGCTTTCTCGGATTACGTGGCTAATTGCTCTGCTTTATAGGGCTGTCACAGATAGCCATACATATTTCATTGTTCTCAAATACTTCAATTGTTTGCTTTCGTGTTGCTGCTGTAATATGTAGAAGCCCAGCCAAACTTCAGTGTAGTTAAAGCACTACTCTGCAAAAGCAGGTTGCTCTGGGAGGAGGGAGGGATGAGAGGGGCACGAGGAGCAGGCTGGCTGAAAAGGAGTAACTTAAAGCCTCAGAGTTAAATGTCACTCAGCAATTACATGATTAAAAGGTGCAACATATGATAGTCTTTTGTTTTACAACTTTTTGGACACTTATATTCTATGCTGACTTCATCAGAGAAAATATTGGTGCGCTGAGCTGCTTTTTGGTTTTTTAATAATGAGGAGCAAATGAAGAAAGTGGAGAGGGAAGAATATTTGAAAAAAACCAGCAAGGAAGAGCTGGATTGCTGTGGTTATCAAGAATAATACATCATGTTTAAACTTACATGGTTTGATATTCTAAAACGCATGAGAGATTAAGGAGATTGATTTCCCATCCAGGAGAATGCTCAATGTCTAATTCAGAGAGCTGCTGAGTTGTGCGAGCTACTCATCCCAACAACTCCAGTTTGTTGCACAAGGAATGGGGGGATTTGCCATTCCTGCTGTTTCACAGAGCGCTACCCCACAGCTGACAGGCCACAGGATTTGATGAAACAGATTCTCTGTATCTGAAGCGGCCTATCAGTCAAGTTACTCCTCAATCAAAACTGGTGCATTCTTCCAGCAGTGAAATCCCTAGCCCACACCCAGAAGCATTGCTGAAAAAATTGGGTACCATCAGATAAACATCACACACAGAAACTGTTTTGTGCTTAGACCCTGGAATCCATTGAGTGAACAACAAGCTGGGTGAATATTGGATTTCCGTAGCTGAGTGATGAAGACAGCAGACCTCCATGTGTCCCTGACAGCGTCTACTGTCAGCCACCTGAGGGACACTGTTGTAAATCCTGACCTGTCTGATCTGGAGCTTTACATGTCAAGGTGTTGTACAAACACCAACTCAGCAACTTCCAAGATAAGTTATTATGTAAAGTTTATGATCTGGCTCATCGCTTTCTTTGCACCTATTCCCTCCAGGGTATGGTTTTGGAAAGCAATCCCTGTGGAGTGCCCTCCACCGGAAAAGCAGAATGCCTTTGCAAGTGAGTGCAGGTGTTCAGCAGGGAGGCAAGAGACCTACATTCAGTGAATACTTACTTTTTTTCTAAAAAGCAGAGCAAACCTAAGTGGCCCCAGAAAGAACGAGCTGCACATCCCCATTTACCCAGGGCAGCACTAAGATTAGCAGGCATGGGGCAGTCTGGGTGGAAAAAAAAAAAAAATGTTGGGGTACTAAAGAAAAAAGATTTCTCATAGATTGACCCTGATAAAAAAGATAGCATTAAAAAACAAAGTAGTTCCTTTATTCAGAACTACCATATATTGATAGTTTTCCCCCAGCTTCTGGGTTAAGTAATATAAAACTTAGGCTTAAGACATTAGTTTAATAGGTAGGCTCTGAAATAAGGGATAATGACACCAGTCACACAGCAGGAAAACTTGTCATCAACCCACTGGGAGGCTAAGTAAAATGGAAATTGGATTGCCTGCTCTAGAAAATAGAAAGGTTAAATTGTCTGGGAGATAAAGCTGATCCTAAACTCACCTAAGTGGGAAGTGCCTTAGCTCTGAAATCTGACTTTCCAGATGATGATCGGGACAGTTCTACACACAATGTGATCTTGGGAGGCTTTGAACTACCCATCTGAAATTTGGTAAAATCTATTAAATTACATTTCTGACATTCAGCACCTGGGACAGCAACAAAGAGTGTTCGTTAATAACCAAAAAAGTGACTGTGCAGACAAGCTGAGCTCAGAGTCTGTCCCAGGAACAGTGAGCAGCAGCAGCGTGGGCATTACATGAGAGAGAGGCAGAGGTGAGAGCAGGCTCAGGAATCACTCTGTGCCAGTGACTGCGAACAGAAAACGTCAGAACTTGGCAATATCAAGGAATCAGAGGCACTGCAGAAAGTATTTTCTTTCTGTCTTTTGAAGTGCCCTGGATACATCAATCATAGAGAAAAAAACTCCTGTATTTTGGTTCAATGTGGAAAGGGCTATTTGCATTTCAATATGCTCAGCTTATCCTGCCAATAAAAATATGGAATCATGAAGAAGAGATCAGGCCAGTGGAGTGAAAACAAGAGATGACATCCTGCAGACCTTTCAGATAAAACAACTTCTTGTTTGTAACATTTCTGTTGATGTCCCAATATTTCCAAATGATTGGGTTTTCAAATGAGATCAGTCAGCATGCAAATAAGGAAACAGGATCAAGACATCTCCCATACCTGATTGGACAGAGAAATTATCAAAAGACCCTTTTTTCATATGAAATTTCCATCACAAAAGGTCAAACTTTCAACTCCCATTACTTTTGCTAACTGCATTTCACTGTGCCTGCCAGCTCATTGCTGCTGCTGCTGCTGCTTCCAGAGGAAAAACAGAGAAGTAACAAACGATTCCATCTTCCCTCAAACATGGATAAACATTTTTTAATCTTATACAATTTTTCTCTACAGCTCTCAAAATCCTTGCAGCCAAAACATCCCTTCTAACCTGATTAGCTATTCCTTGGTTGTTTTTATTTTTCTTACAGGTTCTCTTCTTATTTTCTAGCCCACAGACTGACAGAGCACCAGCTGTGTTGCCAGAATATTTTGTTCTACAATTTGGCCATTTAAAACACTTTTTGATGTGTGCTTTCCTAAAATATATGTCCCTGTGTTGTCTGCCTGGACTGGTGCCTAAATACACAAGCAATAGATGTTCCAGAAACAGCCTAAACCCCAAGGCTTTGCTCAAAACATTCAGCTCATACAAACTCAGAGGAGTAGCTCAGCACCCCGAGGTGCCATCCACTGCTTTTCAGGTTTAAAGCTGAATTTTGAACAGCAGGGCCAGCAAGTGGGGCAAGCACAAGAAAAATGAATTCATTATTAAATTTGCAGGACTCGACGTATTTGTTGCTACTAGTCCCATAAAAATTCTCCCTCAACATTATTATCATTGTAACATATATAACCCATCAGATCAGTACCTAGAGATTTCTGTTATTCTGATTTTCTCTGTTGCTCTTATTACTCAGCAACTGAATGCTTCACAAAGCCATTTCCTACAGAAGTATTTATGTTCCCAAATGTTTATTGGCCCCTCTATCATGATCAAGCTTTTATGAGCACTCTATACAGAACTCTGAATTAAATACATAATTCCTGCTCTATCAGATATTGGCTCAATGCTGTGTTTGTCTATTTTGCACAGCCAGGCACTGCGGTGAACCACAGAACACCTTACAGAAAATATAATTTATATGGTAAAGATATTTCTATCCATTCTGACTGTGTGGGCTGATTACAGAAAGCTAATGAGGATGAGGAGGATGGAGGGTTTAAATTCCATTAAAGGCTTTTATTCATTGTGCTGGTTTTCCTGAACAACTTCTTTCAGTGATTTCTACAGAACCACAGGCTCTGAACCCTCACAGACCAGAAGGAGATGGAGGAAATGTTACACAAATGCTTCTCCCTGGCTTGCTTCACATCACACAGGTGCCCACAACAGCTCAACTACATGGAATAATTGGCCCTCAGTCCCTTGGAATCTGCTCTTGCTGGCAGCTCTGAGCCAGGACCAGTGAACAGCTCAGACCCCGAGCTGTTTTTCCAGATTACTTCCTTCATCTCTGATTTTTCATTTTCTTTCTCTTCCGCTGTTGACCAGAAGGGCCTTTAGTGATTTGTCAATGTCTCTATGTAACCACTAAACTAAAATTTTGGCCTCTCTACCAAAATCAGATCAATGTTCTCAGGTCCTTGGTGCCCAACAAATGCCAGCCACAGAATTCTGGGAGACTTTGTGCATGTAAGTTCTTGGGAATGGCTGGAGCTGTGTCAGGGCAGGTTTAGGTTGGAATTAGGAAAAGGTTCTTCCTCCAGAGGGTAGTGGGGCACTGAACAGGCTCCCCAGGGAATGGGCACAGCCCCAGAGCTCAAGAAGCATTGGGACAACAGGGGACACTGTGGGGTTGTGGGAGTGTCTGTGCAGAGCCAGGAGTCGGACTGGGTGATCCTTATAGGTCCCTTCCAACTCAGGATATCCTGTGATTCCATGCAAATAACAGTGAATATATTTTACCTGTAAGCCTCTGCTCTACACAAGTCTATTATTATTGAAACTTAATCACCAGGCCACTTAAATGGATAAAAAGTCATTATCTGAAAGGTTAAAATCTGTAGTATTTTCTTTTTTCCTGAGACAAGTCTGGTCAAAGGTATTTTGAGGACGAACTGAGGATTTTAGTCACTAGGTAAGGTCTGGAGCTCATGGGATTTAATAATGGGCTCTGCAGAATAGATGAAGAAAATATAAACGATCTGCTGACTAGAAACTATATTTGACATTCAGATATATTCATGACTGAGGTGTGGGATTCTAATGATGAGTAACTGTATAGTAAGTTATTCACTCTTGGATTGATTGCACAGGCAACTTTTAAACAGAGTGATTTTTCCTCCTAAAGACACTCTAGTTCAAACAAGACTCTGTCTGAATTTGTTGTGAATTGCAATGTGTTTGGAATTAATCAGACAGAATGTGACATTTAACAAAAGAGAAAAAGATGAATTTTTCTTCTCAGAACTATTTTAAATAAAGACTTCTGTTCCTTAAAAGGCCGAACCACTTTGCATAACTGTTTGTACCCAGAAATAAACTGAAGGTAAGGGCACTCACCTCCACTTGCAGCTTGCACATATCAGGAAAATGGGAAAAGCTGAATGGTGATATTATTTCCTCACATATCAACACAGAATCCTACCTAACACTGAAAAGAAAAACACCTTTTACAAAATCTAATCCTCTGGTTCTTCTGAGGGCAGAACTTCCAGATTGCCCAACAATTAAAGATTCTCCAAATGCACAGTTCAGACAACTGTACAGGCTTTGTGCACCTTGTAAGAATGAGGCATATTCACAAACATCAGCCCTTTGCAGAACGTTTGTTAATGGCAGCGAGGAAACCAGAACAGGTTTTTGTGTCGGCTTCCAGGAAAGAGCTTACACTGCCATTACCATAAATCATCCCAGAAAATCCACAGTGATAGAGCCCTTTTCATTAAAAAAATACTGCAGCTCCTTTCAGAAGCACTGCCACTTGCCATTTCTTTGAGGTAATCAGATAGCCGTTAATTAATAAACCTGTCAGGTGAATCGTCCTGCTCCGGTCATCATTATCCATTCTGTAACAGAATCCTGCTCTCATCACTGCTACCCACCCCATAGCTTCCAGCTCAATTAACTTAATGCTATGCAAATGAGAGGCTCTCCTCATCATTAGCTTATGGCCCACAAATGTTAATAACATAATTGGGCCTTCAACAGGGTAATTAGACACGATTTCTTCCATTAGTCTTACAAGGCTAATTATTGTTGATAGGAGAGAGGGGATGAGTCCCAGTGCTGCATGCAAAGAGGGGCATCTGGTTAAAGCAAATACAGACAAAACATCAACCAGGTAAAACAACAGTTGAGATCTAGAGCAGGGTCAGGTAGGGGTGCAGGGAAGGAAGACACCATCAGGAGAAACTTAGGAACCACTGGAGAAATTCTCCACAACACAAGAACTAAACCCAAATATCCAGCCTGTTGCTGGAGCTCTCCCATCCTTAGCAGTGAGATAATGTGATGCTTAATAAATCCAAGGAAACTCCTCTCAAGCTTTTGCAGATAGGACAATTGGGAAGCTGTGCTGATTAAAATTCCTAGGTCTGAGATGCAAACGTGCAGCCATAGAGGAGACCTTAAGAACTGAATTCGTTCCTCCATTTCCCAGGTTGTTGTATCTGACCTTCTCTCCTGCCACCACTGGGTTGGCTGTGTTTGATTGCAAGATTTTTCTGAGTAACAGCTACTTGCTGTAAGAACTACAGGAATTGGTCTCAAGTTGAGCCAAAGGAAGTTTAGATAGATAGGAAAAAAATATGGCAAGTTCTCCTTACCCACCACCACTTGGCTTTGGCAGTTCAGTGTCTTACTGCAAGTGTTTGAAAAAAAAGGTCAATCTGAAGAGTTCACAGGACTCAAAGGGTTGAGAAAACACATTATTTCTTTATTTTGTATCTGTTTAACTTTGGGGCATGTTCATGGCCAATATGAATCCTCTGATTTCACTGCAAGTGTGTGAGGAGGAATTTTTCCTATAGACTTGTCCTGAAAATCACCTTAAATTAAGTTCACTGAAGTAAGCAGCTTTTACTAGAAGATTAAATGAAACCATTATTCTTTTAACCTACTGTACCTTGACCTTTGGACATTATCTCAAAAGAACAGAATTGTTGACTCAGTGAATTATCAGTGGGATATTAATCAGCATTCCTGTCAAAAGAATATTAGACCACAATTTTTTAAGAATTATTTTTATCAAGGCATGACAGTGTCCTACTGAGATAAGCGATACAGCACCTGTTAGAAAAGAGTAATGTTTAAAAGCCTCTGTGGAACAGAAAAGAGTCTTTCACAAAATGTGTCTCAAGCCTTAAAAAGGACAGTGTTCTGTAATACGGAATTTTGTAAACATAATGAATTTAGGACAGAAAATATGATCCTTGCACAGCATAAAAGCCCTGGGTCACCGCTTACACCTGAGCCAAAGGAAGCCAATTTAAGTGATAGTGATTAATACATTTATGTGACTGCAGGTGATCCAAGCCCTCAGAATTAGATTCAGTGCCTCTGTCAGACATCAGGGATCATTCCTACATCTTTCCTGCAGAGTAAACTATGGCAGGAGTCAGTTCCCCTCTCTTAAATTGCCCTGCACTTACTAAATTTACTTGCTAGAAAATTCTGAGCAAGTATCTTGTTCCAAGGAAAACAGCAGTAAATCCACTGATGTTTTAATGAAGATTACACTTTCTAATCCTCATGGTAATGACAAACCAGTCCCCATTCAATATGCAATATTACTTGTCAGTTTTAATCACCAAAACTGAATTATATTTGCTACAGACTGATGCACTTGTCTCCCCAGATCTTTAGCCTGGAGAATCCAAGCAAAAGCAGCACAATGCCTGTTCTGCCGATGGTTTTCTGGATGAGCCAGTTTTGCTATACCAGCTCTGAGCAGAGCCTAAATCTGGGATAAGTCCCAGATCCAAATAGATCAATAAACCAGAGCACGGCTGGCACAATTCTGTCCATGTTTTAACCCCAGAAATCCTGAATTCCAGTAGTTATGGCGTTCATAAACTCAGTTTTAACGTGTACAAGATGTAAGGGTGGCCTTACTGCATTTCCTCAGAAGAATATTCAGCCAAATTTTGCTACCACACTACTGAAGTATTCAGCAAGGTATTAGCATGATGGGAGATGCTGGACAACACTGGCCAGCCTGTCTTTCCCCTCATGCTTCCTCAGACACTAAATGCCTTCATTTACAGTTCTCACACATGCAAAACTCTCTTTAATTTTATCTGTATATGTTCTCTTACCCAATGCAAAGTAAATGCGTTGGTAAATTAAATTAAAATGCTGCCACACTTTTAAATATAAAGCTTTCTGCCCTCATTTATTTTTCAAAAGTTTCTCTGGTTCTAGGCAGATTTTGAAACCAGTATCTTCATTACAAAAAGCTCCTAAATGCTACAAAATCAGCCTTGCATGTACATGATTCTTACTAGTGTGTGAACAACTGACTTAATTAAGGTGAAATTTTGAAAATGACTGCTTTAGACCACGCAGAAATAGTTCAAATTGACAAAGCACATCATATTTTACCCTGTGAGACCAATCAGCGTTGTAGTCCATGAAATGCACTGATGGTGCATGACTGTGCAGCCACAGCTTTTCCTGCGTTCCCATCTGAGCAGAATTGTTGGTTCAAAGGGACCCTGTACCAGAGAGCCTCGAGAAGAGCTGCACGATGAGCCCTCAGGGCACTGCCACAGCACTCACAGCACCTCCAGCACTACTGGATCCTGCCCCAGAGTCAGTCCTGGAGAGCAAGATGAACGGAGATCAAACTGGGAGACCTAAGGGAACCCAGGAGAGTTCAGTGAGCTCTTGGGGATGCTCCAAAATGTGTGAATAAAAACTTAAGCAGAGAGAGGGCAGAGGGGAAACACACAGCAGGTTAGACTTGGCTGCTGTTTAAATGATAACACTTTGATTTCCATGGCTGTTTCACTTAATTCCTTAAACAAAAGTCATGTCTTAGGTGAATGCCCTGAACAACCTTTGCTGATCTGTAGAAATTGATATGATGAAGTTGTCATTGGACTGAGACATGACTGGTTTCCTTTGTCTTGTCTAAAACTTTCTACCAGTGCCAAAGACATCCAAAGTAGCCCAGACTCTGCTGCTTTTACAGATTTTTCCTGCTCCAGTTTGGTGTCGAGTTCAGAAAGGCAGCTTTGATGTTCATGGCAACTTCCAGGAAAAATGGTTCCAACACAAAGGCAACCAGGACAGAAAGTCTTCAGGTTTCCTAATGTTTCCTCATTTGTGAGAGAGAGCTACTGCAGAAAATCTCTCTCCTTTCAGCAGCAAAAGAATGAAAGGCTTGTGCATGTGGTTTTGGGTCCTTAAAAATAACAATAAATATAAAAATACTGACTTAGAAATAGAAGCTTTTCTTCTTTCTCTTCCTGGAGACTTCGGAAGCTTGCTGAGATCAGAGCCCTCCTTAATTGCTGCATCCAGGATTTCACCACACAAACTCCAGCCATCAAAAGGAGCTTGTGAGATGAGGTAACTTCTAAAAATAATCCCTGCCTCCCACAACTGAAGCCAAATACACCTCCTATTCTTGTCAGAGCAGAAGCAGCTTGTGACATTTGTGAGCAAATGCAGCATCCTACAGAAAGCCCGTGGAAGGATTTTAAAACTGCATTTATGTTTTGCTATTGCTGGCTCAAGGTGCATATTAATACTTTTCCCCAGGAGAGAAAGGCTCTTCTGGGACCAATATAGGTCAGGCTGAATGTTCAGCAGAAGTGACATAATCTTTTTATTCTAATCATCTAATTTTCTGTCTATTAGATTATTTAAGAGCAAAAGCTTCTATTCAGATTAGTGTTAGGAGGGAACAGAGAGTACAGTCTGCTGAGGAGGACAATGGAGAATAAGGATTCCCCACCAATGGCTAAACCTCAGAAATCTGAATAAGGAGCTGCTTCCATTGGGTTTGTGTGGACTAAAGAGTGTGTGGATGAGTTTTTGCACTACATGGCGCCCCAAGAGTGCTGAAGAGAGCTCTCATGCCAGAGATGAATATGAAGGAATAGGTGATTCCCAGATAGATTTTACCCATTATGCCATTCTCAGTGATGCCTCTGGCACTGGAGGCAGATCAGGAAACAAAGGTAAATGAGTTAATTGCAATCTTGTCAATGAGCAGGATAAGTCTCCAAACACTTGCATCAAGAGATAACACAATCACTGAATTAGTCCTGTAGCTTGGAAAAGACTGCAAGAGTAGAAATTGTGGATTAAACTGATCGCACTCACTGAGTGAAGCAGACAAGTCATTTGCAAGGTCAGGTGAGAGGAAGATTTGCTAAACTTGCCCAGTAAACACTGGTATTTTGGTTGGGGAACACAACTTGTTATTTTTCCCCCTTGGCCAGGTTGTTGTGGTCCCTCAGAGCTCGGCTCTGGGCGCACACTCCGCACAGGTAAGAGGTGAAGTGTCTCTGCTGGGGTGGGGAAGACAGATCAGGATTCCTCAGCTAAACCACATTTTCCAAACAAGTTTCTACTTCATAAGCACATCACAGAGCTCTGGAAGATCCAGCCTTTAGCCCCCACTGCCCCATAGGTTTTACCAAAAATCTGTTTGGTTTCGACACATGATGGAGGAGGAAGTGCCCAGCTGAGATGGGAGCACGGATATGCAAAGGGATAATAAAGCCAAAACCAATTAGCAGTGGTGAAGACAAGAGTCACTAAACCAGCAGCCATGGAACGGGTCTGGAAAGAGTGAGCTGAGAAGGAAATGAGAATGATTGAAACAGAGAATTATACTGCCTATTATTTTTACCATTTTACAAATGAAGCCAAATCCTACATAGTTCACTTGGATTTTTCCTACTGTTTCTCTGTGTCCCTGGGGCAGGCAAATTTTATTGTACTGATTTAGTACCTTGATTACTTCATTTTTCCGTTGGGTTTTTTTTTGCCTGAAAATGAGCAGAAAATAAGATATAATTATAACATTTCTTCTTTGCTACTCATCAGATTTTTGTATGCTATCAACTGCCACATCTATTATAAATACACAATATCTATCATTCAAATTAGGTCAAAGTTTTAAAAATGCTCTGTAAGATTTTTCCATGTCAGAATAATTCAATCACTATCATGTTTCCTTGATGCAACTATTTTGGGATTTAGCTTGTTCCTTGATAGGGATTTAATTAAGTCATTTACATGTCATTTCCAAATATGTAGCTGTTACAAAAGGCAGCAAAGAAATGAAAAGGCAAAAAGGAACCCAAAGGCAGCCAACCTTTAACAAAAATATTTCTGATATAAAAATGAATCTGAAGAATACATATTCAGTGATAAGTATTCCAGTCCATGTCTGGTAAACTCTCAGATAATGGCAGCATGGTGGGGTCACTGGGGTTCTATTAGCTCAATTAATGAGGAGTAAGATAAGGCTAACACCCAGCTCTTCAAACGGCTCAAAAATAGAGCTGATAGTAATGGAGTTATTAACCTTCGCCAGCCATTGAATTTTGCTGCTGATTCAAACTCCATTTCCTAGTTCAGGCCTTCATTAATAGGCTGTTTATTATCCCTAATCCACATTGGGATCAGCTGCAGAAATATGAAAGCCCCATGTAAAGACCAAACAGTTAAAAAGAAAAAAAAAAAAATCTTTTTTTTTTTTTTCAATTCTGATTTCTCCCTTTTCAAAATACTCACAGGTTCTACCTTGGAAATTAGGAACTTCATTATCCTAAACTGTTTGAATATATGTTCTCAGCAGTGTGATGAAAAAGAAGCTTTAAATATATTATGTAAAAAAATAACATAATTGGGAACACAACCAACAACATTCTGAAGACCAAATAAAACCCTGCTGGAAAACTTGCACTGGAGAAGCTGTTGCTGTTTATTTTCTCTACTGGGAAAGAAACAACTTTAATTTTGGAAAAATGCTATTAAAAATATATTATAGATGCATTGGTAGGTCAGTCCTCCGGCTCATCATTCCTCTGTCCAGCTTTGTCTGTTCACCTGTATTACTTGTAGACTGTAATGTAATTAATCAATACTTAAGAAGTAAAACCATCCCTGGATTCAGATCAGAGGGACAAAACCAAGGAAATAATGGAGCAGGGGAAGCAGCAATCCCACGACAAGCAGCAGCAGAGCCCTTTGGCACTGGTGGGAGGGCTTGAGAACTCCAACACGAACCTGACTGCAATTTTAACTACAGAAATCTTGAATTAAAGGGTCTTTAGACTCTTTGCTGAGTTTGGATTCACTCAACTGAGATTTTTGACGCTTTGTAAATTTTTGGTATATTTTCAGTGAAAGAGACAACGTTTAGTTACCACAGTCTACACACACAAGATGTTCTTCCAAAATCTATCACAGTAACATGACAGAGTATCGGCAATTACAACAATGGAGTTAAGATCAAAATAAAAATATTTATGTTATTATATACACCTCCAGTACACAGTGCTGCTCTCAAACCTGACTGCTGTTCTGGTTGTCCCACCTCAGCAAAGAAACAGCTGGAATGACCAGTGAAGGGAGAGATCAGGGAGAAAAGATGACTGAAGGGCAAATACAAGAGGCTAGGAAAATCAGGAGTGTTGGGAGACATGACCAGGAAATGTCTGTAACTGTTTCTCAAGAGAAGAAATGCACCAGGAAAAAAATTATTAAGCATTTTCACATGACACCCAGTAAAATGTGAAACTCTTTTCTGCATGATTTGGTGGCTAAAAGTACAGAATTGAAGAAAAGATTATAAAGTCAAGGAAAAGGTGTGATTAGAAGTGTCCAGAGGATCCTCTGGCTCAGGGAATCCTTAAACTTCTGTTTGCCTTAAGCTGGCCTGGACCTAGCAGAGGAATGATCAGGAACCAGCTGAAGGTGACAGCCAGAGATTCACAACACATGACACCGCTGCTCCTGAATCTTGCTTTAACTCTAATTTTGGGAGAGAGCAAAAATGATAAAAAACATTTTGGTGGATGTCAAATACAGTTTTCAGTAGAACCATCCATGGCTATACTATACATTTCTTATTGATGCCTGAGTATTAACAATTCAAAAAAGCTAAAATACCCATTTACACTCGTTGGGTGAGGAACTGAAGTCAGTCCTTTGCGTGAGTCCTTTGGAGCTTGGGAAGCCACCCTGTGATTGTATCTGGATTCCTATTCACATTGGCACTAAGTGGTTCATGGTGTCTTTTACTCCACAGCTGGGAGGCCTTTAAGAGATTCAGCTCCTTGCTTGCTTAAAGCCTGCCCCAGTTCAATGTCATGAGGATCCTGTCCACTTAGGCAGGAACTGCTTCACAGGAGGAATACAGAAAGCAGCTCTTGTCTTCTCTGGGCTCAGGAAGAGCAGCTCTTTGGGAGACATGGTTTGCAGGTTTTCTTGTGGCAGTCCATGAGCAAATCCTCACTCTACTGCAAATTCTAATTTGAAGAAACCTCCTTACTCTTTCAGTGGAAATTTAATTGTTTGCCTTTCTGTTCCTTCCAGAGCAGTTCTTCAGATGCAGTAGCTGATGCTGTATGAGGGGTTTTTTTATTATTACATTTTAACAAACTTTATCGCCCATTTTCTTTCTTTTCAAATAACTTTATTTTCCTTCTTTTCTACCATCAATTACTAGCTTTGTTTTTCTTTCTATAAGATGGAGGAGTCAGGAGACTGATCCTGCTCAATGCTTTATAATTTAGTACTATGTGTAGTAGCTTTATGAGGTGGGAGTCACATAAAACATAGTATTTGAACACTAACCATTTATTAGCTCTAAGGAATAGATTTGTGACTTGACAAGCAGACAATAACTCTGTGTTCTGATCAGCCAGAGGTCTGCTCTGAGTTCAAAAACCAGAGTAACATTCTCTTTCACAAATAATTTTGTTTACTGAAGTGACTAGATTTTAATAATAAACTTGATATATATGTAAATTTATTTTAATCTAATTTCATCAACAGAGCCTTCCTAAAAATGAGACTTTGTAGATTGTTCTGTGTCTGATTTATAGATTTCTGCATCCTATTCCCAGATTGATTTCAAGGCTATAATTCTATCAGGTTTTTCTCCTGATGTCAGAAACACCACCTCTGCAGATAGTGTTTTATAACTAGCATCACAACTGAAACTGAATTACTGCCTTGCTATCCTATGCTGCAATATGTCCTTTTGTTTATAATCACCCTCTCTCCCTTACCTCACTACTATTTCAGCTTCATGGAAAAGATCAGCTCCAAGATGAATCAGGGAGCTCGATGTCTATTTTTGTCCTTCTCTGCAGCCCCTGTATGAGACCAAATCCTTAACTCTGATGTGAATGTGCAGAGCTCTTTAAAGGGAAGGGAGGCTGAGCAAACGGATAAGTGCTGAATTTCCACAAATCCAATTTTGTAATGAGTTGCTCTTCCTCCCTTGATGAGGGCTCAATCCTGTGAAGGAGCACACAGGGCACACTTGAGTATTCACACTGATCTCGGGGACTCAGACACCTGTTCAGGGATTCAGCACCTTCCTTTTACATGCACAAGAAGAATAATCTGGGGGAAATGATGTTTAACAGAGTCCAGCACAAGTTTTGAGATTCTTTCTCCATTTTTCCTCATGAAATGGATTCCTGTTTAAGATGAACGTTGTTTTACTTTGGATAAATAAAGTTACTGCTGTTCTTACACACTTCCCTTCTCAGACCTTGATTGATGACTGCCAGCTCCATCCCTGTGCACTCCCCTCTATTCTCTCTCCAACTCAACCTCACCCTTTTCCATCCTTCCCCTACCCCTGTACAGGAGGGGATCCAGGGCAGCCACACAGGACACACAGAAAGAGTAACTTTGCCAACTTAAACACTGATGTGAGTAATACACCTTTCCTACTGTTTAGATAAGAACATTTTCCTTGGAAGCATCAAGAATACAAATTTCCAGTGTATGCCTTTGGGATGCCCACTGTGCCAGCCAGTGGGATGGACAGAACCAGGAAGCTCTGGGAAGGGAATGGAAAAGCCTCTCAGCTTTGATGAGTGCACCAGCACTTTAAATCCTACCATCTTTGGACCAGCTGATGAAAAGTAACTCTATTTTATTTGCTTGGCACTCGTAACAGTTCTCTTTGGATGCTGCTGTCTCTCATATTACATTTCTGAACAATTCATTATAGCGCAAATAAAATGTAATTCTCATGTTGTTTTTAATTATCTCACAAAACCCAAAAGTCTCATAATGAGCTCCTTGCAATACCAATATATTTCCATGGTATTATGTCAATGCTGAAGAAAGAAGATGTAGATCCCCCCTCCTGCTGCAAATAAAATATATCTTCTCATATAATCCAAACTTTAATCCATTTCTTATGGTTTTGCTTTAGAGGCAACTCAAACAAACAACCAGCACAACAAATCCTCTTCTCTCTCCCACAGTTTGGCCATCTGGAGCATTTGTCAGGCGAGGGCTCTATTTCCTACTCTCCAGGAGCAAGACCCCTTTCCTCGCTCAGGAAGCAAAAAATAAGATGCAACAGCATAAACAATGTCAATAAAGATCTGTATCTTTCCACAAACAAATTTTTCATATTCACAATATCGTGATGGCTGAATTTCTCTCTTACCTGTTGGGATTAATCTGTGCTTTTTGCAGCTGCTCTCCCTGCTCAATGTCCCTGGGGAAGCCAGAGAGCACCCAGCCATAGGTCAGGCAGTCGAGGGCGCTCAGGCGTTCTGTCAGCAGCTTCAGGACAAGGTTGTCTGGGACTGCGAAGGAGGAAAAAGGTGACATTTATTTTATGTGCTGAGTCTGCAGTGAAGGGAGATGCACACACGTCCTTCTGGAACTAAACCACACAGTTATTCCCATTTATGACTGATTGATATTGGCCATTGTTGGCTTCTGCGCCTTTGCCATCATGGAACCCCCAAACTCACAAGGAACTGCGACCAAAGCAAAGTATTCGGTAAAACCTGGTGCCTATGTGATTTTGCAATGTGCTTTTCCCTCTCAGCCACACTGGACTGACATGTGTGGAGTGACATGTGTGACACAGTCTTACCAAAATGCAAAAACAATGACCTGAGTTGTGAAAAAGAAATCCTAAAACAAGAAGGAAATTTCTGAGCATTCTGGATTGAACTCAGCAGGTCATAATGGTTCTACCACAATAGGCTACATGTGCTATTGCTCCAGTTTACCAAAGGCTTGAAGATTTTTATAACTGAAAATAGTTTTCAAAATTAATTTCAATTACTTTAACTACTGTATTGATGAACCCCTAATTTTAGAGCCAAAAGCTCTTTTTTCTCTATTATTATTTTTCTTTAGGGCAAAAGAGAACATGAGCAAGATGCTGACTGGGATTACAGCTACTATGAAGATTTTAAAATTCTTTTTAATGGGACACAGTGGTAAAGAAGTATCCTGCACAGTTTCACTAGTCTTCAAAAAGTAAAGTATTTCAATCAAGATACTTAAACTTAGGTAATTTTTTTCTTTTTTTTGTGGGGGTGGTGTTTAGAATTAAATTATTAAGTTCAACAAGGGTGATTATAAATTTTCCAACGACTGTTGTAATGTCTTAGGCTCAGTGTCAAATAACCCCACAGAAAGGACAGCAAAATCACCTGGAGCTGCTTCCCAAAGCAGCAGTCAAAACAATTCCCAAGCAGCAAGGAGAGCCCCTTCCCTTTATCTGTCTAATATACCGGTGCCTCTACTGAAAACAAGGCACAGAAATTGCTACATAAATCCCCATCATGGCAGGTTGATGTTTTGATGCTCACCCTGCCATCGCATCTGCATACAAAAATACAACAAGTGCTTGTAGGAGAGTGTATGTGTCAGATTTCTAACACTCCACTTCTCTTCAGGACAAGCTGACAGGAATCTGCCTGTATGTTAGCAGAGTGAATTACTAGCAGTGCACACTTCTACCCTCAGAACAAGCAGGTTTTAAACTGCAAAAATAGAATCCATTTGCTTCCTGGAATTGAACATTGCACCTCTATCATGAAATTCATGGCTTCTCCTTTAAATAATCAAATTACTGAGTTTACAGAACTGCACTCAGGATTCAATGTACCAGCAAAAAGAGGGGAAAACCACAGGGAATTAATTAGAAAACAGATTAGTGCATTAACTGAGGATATCCACTTCACATTATAAAAGAACAAGTTAAAGAGAGTAATATTCTCCATCTGCTGAAAGAAATAAAAAAAAAAGGAATGGAATAAACCCATGCACATGACAAAGAGCAAAATGACAATGCAAAATTGGGTGTTCTATTAAAAATGGGATTCATAAAATTAACTGTACAATAGCGCAGCAGCAGGAAGGAATGTTATCAGATGGATGCTTCTTCTCTATCCAAGACCTGAGCTGCAGGCAGGCACGGGAGGGAAAACAGGAGAATTTCAGTGCTCTATCCAGGGCACTTCTCTCCCCACCATCCAGCTTACAAGAACTAATACAAACCCAGCACAACCTAGTAGGAATAAAGAAAAACAAATAAACTCAATTTCTCTTTCCCAAAAATGTACTCCATACAAAGACCAGTGGAATTTTCCCATACTCCTGAATTTCTGGCTGCAGCATTAAAACTTTCTTCATGTATGTTGTTTTATGACAGTTCCTACTGGAATCATTGACATGGATGCCAAATTGTGTAATTTTTTTTTTTTTTT
>VZRN01002539.1:789525-860914 GCA_013397935.1 Dasyornis broadbenti
TTTTTTTTCCAAATTTCAGAATGCTGGAAACAATTTTGCAAGGATTTGGAATAAAGCCTACAAACCCCTGAGTAAAACTGCAGTAGGATTCTGCCAGAGTTGTCAACCCTGTGAGATGAACAGGGGATCAGGGCAGAGGCTGAAGGCCCCAGGAATGGCACAGAAAGATGGATATCCTGTGCTGTTGGGCTTCCTCGGTTCCAGGGGCCGGATTGCTTCCATCCTTCATATGGGAAGGAGAAACACTGCAGCCTACAAGGAAATGAAAAAGCAATTGTGATGGGAACCTGGCAGTTATCTCCTGGGTCTGAGCAATTCCCACAGGACTTCTGTGAACCCTGATAATCAAAATCCTCCACTGTGGTCACTATTTTTGAACAAAACTGAAGCAATCACAACAGGGGGGGAAAACAATCGAGATGCAGTGACAATTAATTAATAGTTTATCTAATTTCATGCCAGGTTTGGGGTATTTTGAGGGATGCTGGGGACACCTGACACCTCTCTCACTTCAGCCAGGAGTGACTGCAACAGACAGTTTGTACACCCATGTACACATATACATCACTGAATAATATAGATGCTTACATATTTTCTGTGCCTCCCTCTAAAGCTTGATGGTGAGAAATAAAACATAAACAAGTCAGACAGCAAGCTCTGCTTTCCTCTTGATTAGCAAACATACCTATCACTTCAACACAATGGGGGAACAGAGCTTGTTGGCTGCTCGGTGGCATTACAAAGTACATCAGCTGCCCTTGAACAGCAACAGTCACACTTAAAACAGCTGCATTAAAACTGTAAAACATCTTCCACAGACCAGAGGGAAGGAAAGAAAAAAAAAAGAAGGAGGAAAAAAAAAAATCAGTATTATTCTTATTTTGTAGTACAGACAGAGTAGGTAATGAAGAATTCTGCAGTACAGAAATCCTTTTCACTCATGTGGAACTGTCTCTGGAATGTAAGGCAAATTAATAACCTGTAATTGGAGGGGCACACAGCCTGTGAGGAACTAGCCAGAGGTCTCCTGGCCTTAAGCATATGACCCAGAGGGGAGATAGCAAAGTAAAATATAGAGTTTTCCTGATGAGACAGTCAATCTACATGTTTTAAGGAGATTATGAAGCACAAGAGCTTTGAATAATCAATTCCTTTTCAACATGAGCTTGTGTGAGTTTCCAACTCTGAAACTTGTGGGAATGAGACTCAAGAGAGATTTTACTTTATCATTAGAGAAGTCCAAAGGTAAGTTTCTTGTAAAAATTACAATGTGCTGCTGCAAAGAGATATCCAGGCTAGGTAAGGTGGGAGCACGTCTCTACAAGGGTGAGAAATCAAGGGACAGGAGTAAAATTCACCCCTGAGAAATAAAGCTGCAGAGCCACTGAGCTGCAGCGATTCCTGAGAGCATCATAAACAGCTGTGCAACAGGATCACAGTGAACCCCAGGCATGGAACAGCAGCAGAATGAGGCCACAACCAGCTCCAGATGGAAATGTAATTTGTTCATGCCTAACACCAACCCCACACTCTGCGACTCCTTTATCTCCCAGCCTATCTCCACCACATTAATGATCGAGACTACGCCCCTGAACTGGCAGCTGTGCACCTAAGAAGTGATCTAATCAGTTCAGAGGTTTGATCAGGCAGCGGACAAGGAACTGAAGCTTAAGGTGCTGTAGTTCATGCTGGAACTGCTGCATGGACACACAGAAATTTTCCATCTCCAGGGCTGTCAATCAGCACCTTCCAGCAGAACATTTAAAAAATAAATTTACTTCTCAGAGCTTCAAAGGTTTTCATAGGTATCAGGTACTTCTCATGAAAAGTACTTCCTCGTGAAGCTGACAGGAGTGTGGCCTATTAGCTCTGCCCCAGTCCATGTATCTGCAGGACTAATAGAAATCCGGATCAGGCAATCAGCTACAAAATCATACCATCTGCTCCAGACAAAAGTAACAGAACATTAAAGACAGAGTCTGAAAGGGAAAAACACCACTTGAGAGATTACAGGGCACTATTCTCCAATAACTTCAATGCTGTCAGTGCTCCAAGCTATACAATTATCATATTTAAATTGATACCTCCTCCATATATTTCCTTTTAAAACAGACTATTGAAGGGTATTGACTTCTCCAAACCTATAAACCCTCGATTCTAAGTACAGCATAAATGCATTTACAGATAAAAATTCTGTCAGCTTTGTGCTCTAAAAGGTCCTTTTGACAATACCGTCCATCTATGCTTTATCCTGCTCATAGCGATTTTTTTTAGCATGGTCTGAAGACTTTCACAGCTAATTCAGATGCCTGAGGCTTGATTCCCAGTAGCTGACAGTTAACATCTTGTCCTGAGTATAAGATACTGCCAAAGGCTACTTTCCTGAATTGTCCAGGAAATCCCAAATTTAGCAAAGCTCGAGATTTCCTTATTTTATTGCCCTAGAAACTCTGGATGATTCACGATGAGTAACTGGCTTTTTCTATTCTGTTTTCTTGCTCACATTAAGGTCCTCAGAGATTGTATAGATTGTGATTGTATAAACTGGTTTTTAATGTGTTTGAGAATGATTTAGCAGTGATTTACCATCGCGTATGCTGATCGATAATTTAGGCTAATCCTCCAAGCCGCGGGTGGGTGAGGACGGGCAGGTTTACGTGCAGCCTGTTCGGGTACCGTAAATAAACAGTCAGCCGAGCGCGCTGCAGCGGCACCGGGAGCAAAACATCGCCTTTCGAGTCCTTGGAGTCGGCGAAGGGGATCGGTTCCTCCGGGGAGACCCCGGGGGGCTCAGGCTCCGCACAGCCGGGGAGGGCGGGTCGCGAAGGGTCCCGGGAGTCCAAAGGGACTCCGGCCCCGTGCACCCAGCGGGGTTCCAGGGCTGTCCCAGGGGGCTTCAGCCCTGCACTCCCGGAGGGTCTCGGTATTGTCCCGGTGGGCTCCGGCCCCGCGCACCTCGGAGGTCCCGGAGAGCCCCGGGGGTCTCCAGCTCAGCGCACCAGGAGGCTCCCGGGGCTCTCCCAGAGGGTCCGGAGGGTCCCAGGAGGCTCCAGCCCCGCGCACCCAAGGGGTGCAGGAGTATCCAGGGGTTCTCCCGGTGTCTCCAGCCCCACGGCCCCGCAGGATCCCCGGGGTGGTCCCAGGGGTCTCCAGCCCCACGATCTCGCAGGATCGCGAGGGGTCCCGGGAGGGTCCCAGCCCCGCACGGCCCGGCCGCGGTTGGTTGTTCTCTGTCGCCACCCCGCGGTCATGGCGGGCAGCGCAGCCCGTCCCCGCCCCGCGGGCAGCAGCGGCCCGAAATCTCGGGAATTGAGGGAAAATTAGCCCGGTCCGGCGGCTGCTGAGGCCTCCTCAAGCCCCGACCTCGCCGGGCTGGCACGGAAACAGTGAGAGCACGCCCGGTTGTGCCGGTTTTAAAGAAGGGACAGAGAGGCAGCGCAACAAACACCGGCAGCGCCGCGGCTTTGCGAACACGGCGCGAGCGGTGATCCATCAAAGGGACCATTCCTACGGAAATCGCGTCTCCGATCACTCGTTTTACACACACAGCACTGCTCAGAAGGGCTTCTGTAGGAATCGGAATAATTATTTTAATACAGTAAAATAAATAATGCGATAAAATATTTAATTTCCACCTTTAAAATATTTTTGCTTGTTAGAACAGATTAGAATCAGTTTTCTCTTGTTTTTATTCTTTTTTTTTTTTAGGTTTTTGGTAATTTAAAATAGGAACTAGCTGTATCAAAGTGGAAATGATACTCTTTCTAAAGCAGGTACAAACCCAAATTATGGATCATATAATCATCATAAATCATATGATACAGGATATATTAAGACCTTCAGAATTGCTTCCTCAGAGGTATCAAGCCAGAGATTCAGGAATCTGATCACATTTAGTGACGAGATAAGATTCCAGCCCCTGACACTTTACTTGTTAGCACCAATGGAAATTTAGGCCAAGCTGAGTGTCCAGCACGCAAACAAAAAAGCTTTTTCCCCCCCAAAAAATGGCCTCTGTGCTGTTTTCCGTGGATTTGCCTAATGGCCCTGGCTCCCAGGGAGTCCCAGGATGATGCAGTGGGCTGACTCCAAGGTCAGGAGCCACACACCTGGGTTCCCATCCACGCTCCCTGATTGTGGCAGGGCTAGAGCCGAACGAGGTTTTCTGCCTCAGTTTACCTGCCCGGGAGAAAAAAAAGCTGCTCTGAGCTCCCTCACAGAGATGTGTCTAAGCTAAAAGTTTTCTAAAATCAGTAACAAAATGTATATTTGTACTTCTTTTTACTCCTTTGGCTTCCACAGAGGGGCTGCAGTTGGACAGAGAGAGCAACTACACTTCAAACCCATCGGACGCATCATTTCCATTTTCAACCAAGTTCCCTATTTCTCCTTATTTCTAAAAGTTCAGCTCTACTGAAGAACACAGGGCTTGCAACAGTGCAGAATTTGACTTAAAAACATCTTGGCTTTTTACACCAAATACTGCTCCCCCATGGGATGAGAAGGGAGGACAGACAGGGGTTCCTCAGCCCTACCAGGGATGCCTTGTGCCAGCACATGTTCCAGGTCCCCAACAGTGGGATGGATCCTGCCCAGTCCCGTGTCTCCCCTTCTCCTGACACCTCCCAGCCACATTAAAGGGATATTTAAAAATGTAAAGGGATACACAGGAGTTCCTAGATGTTTTGCTTGTCATTAAAACACTCTGCTTCATACAGCGGCCTGGTTCTGTTTATATCACATCCCCTGAAACTGAACCAAACCAAGAATTTTATGTTAAACTCCAAAAAAAAAGGGATGCTGACAACATGCAATGTGCTTTTCCTTCTCATTTTTGTATAAAATCTCCTATGATATCCTCATCCCAAACAGAAAACCACACAGAATTCAAGACAGTAACCCTTTGCTGAGGAGACAGTGCTGCAAGGAAAGGAAAGGAACTCCCACTTCCTAAATTTTAAAGAATGACTGTCAGCAGTGAAGATCAATATAAATATAAAAGATTCACATTTATATTGTACTTTGCTGTTTAAAAGCCCCTGACAACTACGAGGCCCCAAATGGCCAAGGACCACATCTCATTCAAATCCATGTGGGTTTGTGGCACTAAGATTGAAATATTGATCCTCCAGCAACAGTAGGAAAGGTGAATACCACTGCAAAACCAGTTTTCATAGGCAGGACCATACCCATTAACTGTCTGATTATCACAATTGCTCCAGAAAACAACTGCACTCCTCTCTTAAATCAAATCACATTTATCTTGCCTGGTCTTGCTTCCAGGGCTGGATTTATAGGGTGGATTTTTTGGTTGCTTTGTTTTTACTCCTAGGCAGGGTGGCCTTTAAAAATGTCTTCGTAGAACAAGACTCACTCCAGCCCTGAGTATCTGCTAGACAGATACACTAATCTGGATTGTGGATTAAAGAAAAATACACTGAAGATTTTCAATTAAAGGAAAAGGGAATTCTAATTTATCCTCTTGCAGTGATTCAACACATTAAAAAGTAAAACTCAGGAAAGAAAATTACAACCTACTGCCTATATGTCTGCATTTAAAACTATCTATTCTACAACCTTGCATCTCTTATAAAAATATGGCCACTTAAAACAGAAAATAAAAAAAAAAAATAAATTTTATTTTGTTCTCTTGACCACCAATTTTCTCCTAGTAGGAAAAAAGACTGCTACCTATTTTCCATAAAAAACCCTTTGTAGCAGTCCCAGAGGAAAAGTCAAAAGTTTGACTTGAAAAATGGAGCTACTTCAAAAGCATTGTCAAACAGAGGTGAAGGTTTCTTAAAAATGCATAAATTAAAGTGTGGTGTATTCATAAATATCTCTGTAACTTTACACTGTATATTTGTGAGCAAGGTGAACATTTAAGGGAGGTATAGAATTTCTGTAAAACTAACTTAAATAAAGTAGAAAGTCGATTTGTTTATTAGCTCCTGTTTGGGCTCTCTGTGTGTGTGCACGTGTGTATGTGTGCATGTGTGAAAAATGAAAGAAAAATGGAGAGTTTTTTTCAATAATAAAAAGGGAGTTGCACTGCAGGGCCCCTAAAGCTTGTGAAAAATTAAACTCGACAGATTCAAACTGTCCTATTTCCACTTCAAAAGAGAAGAGGCACTGAGCTCTTCCCAACTTATCTTCAAACGCCCAGCACCCTAGAAAGTTTCTTTAAAAAAAATAAAGTCTCTAGTTCCCCCAAGCACTGTACCCGTTACTGTAGCTGCTGTCTCTCCCTCTTCTAATTATACCCATGTGAGTCTATTAATCAACTTGTAAATTATTTAGAGAGCCATGCGCTGTCTTCAGCCAGTACAAACACACTGCATGCAAAGACTTGCTGAAAACCAGTGGAGCTCCCAAAGGGTCTCTGCAATGTTCAGACAGCTTGCAGCTCACCAGTACAGCACTCTTAAAAAACAAGAAATAACACTAAGCTTATCCCCTCAGATATAAAGATTTACTCAGTCTTTCAACTTTGAAACTCTTGGTGAGTTTTTAACAAAGAGGAAGCTGCTCTATTGTCAAATCTGTGTTTCACACTCAGTGATGAGAATATTAATTTGATGTAAAAAAAAAAAACCAAAACAAACCCACCCCAAACCAAGCAAAGTGTTTTCAGTGAGACTGTGATCACAATCACCAGGGGACCCCAACTTTCAGAGGCTACACCAAAAAGCACCCCTTTAGAACCATTGCAATTTAAAATAAGGGGGAAAGAGATCTGTATTTGTACAAGTAATGGTTTTCATTAGAAAATAGGAGAAATTAGGGAATTCCAGATTTTACCCCCTACATACAGACTGCCACTGGGGACAGCTTCAGATATTACAGCTTTAAAAAAAAAATAGAGAAAGGAAGAGGAAAAAAAAACCAACACAGATTGTGTGTGTTCAACTCTAACAGGCTGCAGTGTGATGTTATCTGTCTTCCATGAATCAGTTCTCTTACCACCTGAATCTTCATTTTGATAGAAAAAAACCCAATTACCCAAACTAATAGCAGTTCTCCCAGCTGAAAAGCAGAATCTTCCTGGTTTGGGAGTGGATTTTTTCTCCATGCTGCTTTCCTGTCCTCTCCCTTTTCTTGGCTCCGTTTATTAAAGCCTCACAAACAGATATATTAATTAGCAGTGATCGCTCCATGCTATTTCACCACAAAAACTGTACAGAATGACATGCAAATTTCAGCTGACTGATGACATTCCCTATTTTTGTGATGCTCCCAATACCAAAATGCTTCTGCTTCTCTTTTCATTAATAAAATGCAAACACCTCAAGGAGCAAACACCAGGGGCTTTTGGGGGAAAGCAAAAATGCTTTCTGCAATTTTTTTTTTCCCTCCCAGGGTATCAAATTCTGACAGGCACCTTTCAGATGGTGAACAAAGACCCTGCAGATGGAACTTTAAATTAACGTGTGCCCATGTTTTCAGTGAGAAGTTCCAGCAGGCAGTGTAGCCCTCCTCAGAATTAAAGCAACCTGGGGACAGGAATTCTGCTTAAAGATCTCCTTCAAGCCTGTGGGGTCTATGAAAGGCCTTTCTACACAGGCATCATCTGTCCAGGGGAGGACCAGTCTACGGAACAGCCTCCTCAGAAAATTTCAGAAGGAATAAAACCAAATAAATGAATTTAAGGGAGTTGTCTTGCTTCCTGTGGGAGGGTTCCAGCCACTGCACTCACCTCTTACTCCATTTCATCCCAGGCTGTCCAAGCAAGTGCCCTAAATTTAGGATTATTGACCAAGGTTTAATCTAACTGGAGTAAGTGACCAGAAGATTGGTCTCAGACTCCAATGTTGGTAATTTTCTGCCCAGAATATAGTTAGTAATGATTGCCCAGTACTCAGTGCAACCACAATATCCTAAAGGAACAGTCTCTGCAATTCAGATTGGTTATCCAAAGCACAACTCTATGTTTATGACAGGCAGAAAGCTGTCAAGTTGCTGAACTTATCACCAAAAATGCATTTTTCAGTATCTAGTGTGCACCTACTGTAGACTAAAATGTCCTGGGAATGGGCTTAAAAAGATCTATGCTGCCTTCATTAAGCAAAATAAATCACCATATACACAATTGAGGGTTTTGTCATTAAGCAGGTCTTTATGAGATGGCAAACACTAGAAAACACAGAAAATGGGAATACTGGGTTGCCTTTTGGGGTGAATAATAGAATTGTCTGGGCTGTTCCTGAAATGATGTATACATGAAGCAGCAGTACAGGAAAAACAGCACAAAGAATGTTCATGAATCCTAAAGCCATGAAGAGATCTGGGTTAGTGAAGCAGAACTAGAACAGAACAGACAGTGGGCAGCCTCAATCACTCATTATTGAGGCTTTGAACAGGCTGGGCTTTGAGCCTTGTTACAGCACCACAATATGCCCTGTTGGCATATCTGAAATGACTAATTGTGTGCAATCAGTGGTGTCAACAAGAAGGGAAACACACTGAGATCAGTCCCCTGGGTGAGCATTTTAAGACTATATGAGGCATATCCTCAAGATTTTATGGCACTGGTTTTGTTTTGACAACTAATGATTTGAGAACAACATTTTTCCTGGCCTGCCTTTGGTTCCACTGTTCTGTGCCAACATCACTTGCACGATTCCTCACCCAAAGGAGCAACTAAACCTCCTTGCAACCAGAAATGTAATGAAAAGGTTGAAGTTCTAATTGCTTTTCCACTTACAACACTGTCTCCTATCGACTACACCGAATTGTTTCAAGAGAGATTTTCCAGAAACTGAATGAAGTCAATAATAGCAGGAGAATCTTTCCGCTGTTTTAACCTGGTCTGCAGCAAGAGAGCAAAGATGCAAAGTTTCTTTGCCCACCTTTCCTCTTCAGTACCCTGTGTTATTCCATTTTCTCCAAGCCTCTTGTGAGGGCAGTAATGAATTCTTGTTAGTGTTTACTAATGTAAATTCATTCTTTGTTATCCCTGAGAGAGGAGGATTAGCAAAATGACAGAACTTATTATTTCTGGGTTTGCTAGATGATATTTATCTTTATTCAGCCGTTAATTTTGTGCTGTGTCCTACCAAATGAAATATATATGTGCACACCAGAAAATCTAAGGGAGAATTTTTAGCATAATGCACAGAAATATAGTTATGTTCCCTATTAACATGCAGAAGTGTTGTACAGCTTTATCCATGCATGCTGTATTAAAAAAATTAATCTAAATCTGAAATAATTTCTAATTTGGAGGAAGAAAGGAATTACAACTTCAATTTCATTTTCCTGAAATGAAAGCAGCTCCCTTGGACTAAGGATGTGCATATCTTTAGGACTGGCTGAAAATTATGATCTGTGCAATTACTATACTCTACTGGGAATGCATCTCCTTTAAGGAACTTTAATGGTTAAGATGAAGTTTATAAAACACACAAGGAACATTTTAGTAAAGGAAGATCTTAAAGGACCTCTCTTTGAATAAACAGATCATCCAAACTCCCATCTCAGCCATAACTGAAATTTAGAGAATTAGGTATTTACAGTCCTCCTCTCCACAGAGATGAGGAGACAGTGAAATTGGACTGTGCACATCAGATTCTGAAATTAATGGATACCATGAAACACACAGGCCCAGAGCTTAAAGGGATCTCCATGTGTGAGTGAGCTGCACACAAAACCAGCCCCATTCAGGTCAACCAGATTATAAAGGATGGAATTATTCCCACACAGGGAAACCTCAGATCCACTGTGTGACATCCTCTGAAACCTCTTGCCTTTGAGTAAAATGGCCATTCTGAGTATCTCTAAATCAGAAAATCCTCTCCTAGATCTCTGTGCCTGTTCCAGAGGACCCAACTTCTCCTTTCCAGGCTGCAGAGATTCCTGCTTTCCATTCCCATGGTTCCCACATCAGCTCCTACTCCCAGCAATGTGGTTGCTGCCACAGGAAATTAATGCATTGAACTGAGTGACTGCATTAGGAATAAATGCAATCCATTCACTGGAGATGAAGTTCAGAGTTAAAATGCATTACCTTGTGGCTTGATCAAGCGCCGGACAGAGGGACGGCACCCCCAAAACTGCAGGCTGCCAAAGGTCTTTTGGAAATGCCTGGAAAATTCCTGAATCTCTTGGTCTGGTATCAAGGGAACCTCAGCTAATTTTATAGGTTCATGTTTCAGAAACGTCTAATTCAGTCTCAGAATTAAGCTATTGTGCAAAAAACAAAGGAGATTTTCAAGCTTTCCACGTTACCAAATAGACTTCTTTGCTAAAAGTAAAGGACAATGAAGATTTCTCTTTGCTCAGGGGGGCTTTGCTCAAAATTCCATTAATACTGAAGCTTAACTGAGATTTCCCCATCTCCAGCGCAATTGTGCCCTTGTGTTTATACCATTGGAAACCATTTGGGCAGTTGCCAGAAACAGGACTGGAAGTTCTTTTCCCAGGCCATTGCAATTTGGCAAAACAAACATTCTTCCACTCTACTGCAACACAACTTATCTTCTATAACTCCAGATCCTCTCTGATTTCAAACACCCACCACACACAGACAGCTTTCCTTGTGCAAGACAACTGTAACAGGCAGACAGGTTTAAGCTGCTGCTCTAAGGAGCTTACAGTATTTATGATTTATCTGAAATCACTGCAGAGCCTTCCAAAAGTAAAGTATGCTCCACATTCTTTTTGGCAGTCCCCGCCCACAAACAAAAATGCTGATAAAAATGAAGTACAAAGAAACTTTGTTTAAATTTAAAATATTTGCGTGAAAGTAGAGGAAACTATGGCAGCATTCTAAAAGGCAGCATCCAAATATAAAATGAAACACATATTGTGCTTTGAAACGAGTTTAACGCAATAGTGCGCTTTAAAAACAGTTTAAACATTTTAAACTGATATAAGAATTCTTATTTTGATTTAGAGATAAGAACATGGAATTCAAACTTCGAAATGTGCACAACAAATCTGAATTTCACTGGAACAGTGAATATTTGCTTTGAAGATGTAAAAACCCCTTAGAAATCTAACTTCTGTTATGCAGTGCTACAAATCCCATGGAATGAGCAGAATTAATCGACTTTCACGTTACTCTGATTACAATCTGACCAACAAAAATTCACTCACAATTTGGCTTTTGCTATGAATTTGTGACTACAGTGTAATGAGACAACAATATGCCCTACCTGGGCATCCATTGTCAATGTAAGGCTTAACGAGTTCTCCAAGTTTTGTGTTGTCTGCAACAGCTTCCTTTAGCAGTTGCCCACAGCAAACTAACAGGAAGGAAGAACAAAAAAGACACAAGGTTAAATTTTAAAAAGGAGGCAACAAAGAAAAGAACAAAAAACAACCCAGAAGCTGCATACTGGAATAAGGTCACTGAATAAAAGTTGTATGTTTTTTGAGTTTGTTGATAGGATTTTATTTTTTTTTTTTTTGGCCAAGCAGAGTGAAAAGCAAGGAGACTCAGGATATGGAATTTAAAAAAAAATAAAAAAAGAATACATTTGGCAAAGAACATATTAAAAATGGAGATAGAGAGAATGATATTAATCAAATATTTTTCTGAAATAACGACTCAAGGGACTGCTAGCGGCTTTCACTTTTTATAAACTTGTAATTACTGAATAAAGTTACACCTGCTCAAGAGCATCTGAACCACGCTGCTGGAGGTGCAGCATAATGCACAGTTCAGGGAAGGGACTCCCTGCATCATTTAATGATCATGTAAGAATTGCATTTAAAAAACTGTGCTAATGGAATATTATCATTGATTTCAAACACAGCGAACACCAGGAGATGCAGATTTCAAGTCTGAGCCAGGACAGCTGTACATTAAATATTGCTGCTTTGGGCTTGCAGAGCACTGGCTGCCCCAAGTGACTGAATTTACAGAGAGGGAACCAAGACGTGGAGAAAACACAACAGCACAAGTCTTGGTTGCAACTCAGATTTGGTAAATATCAGGTAAAGGTCCCCCTGTAAATTATTCAATTCATAATCCGAAATTGATTCCTTTTTTCCTGAAATCAATAGCATCAACAGGCACCGACTTTACTGGAAAAAGATAGAGCCCTTTCATCTGTTTATTGCTGTTAATCACACTGCGTGGCCAACATGAGTGAGAACCCTTCACAGCAGCATTTCTGGGACAAAGCTGATAAAGTTTAATGTTTAAGTGACAATTTTAACAGTCATCAGTTGTCCTGGAGAAGCAAATTCCTATTCACAATAAACAGTGTAAAAACATAATAGAAACTCAGTGTACAGATCCCAATTTAAGACACCTAATATGTACACACCTAAATTTAATCCAATTCATGAGACTATTTAAACACAGATTTAAATTTTTGAGCCTATGCTTCAAGCCAAATGGCCTAATAGAAATGAAGTATATGCTGAATATTATTCTGAAAAATTATGGTCTTCCAACTCTGTATTAAATACTTAATTCTTCTAATATTTGGGTTACAGAATATTAAAATAAAATTCAAGATATGGGTAAAGCAGTGGTAATGATTTTTAATAAAAAGAGCTGCAACTCTCTCATAGAGTAGTTACCTAAAAAAAAAAATTGCAAATTTTGACATAGATGGAACACTATGAAACTTGCAGTTTTAGAAGGAAAGTTAAAAAAATATTCAAAAGGACAAGAACAAAATAATTTTTAATATATTCAAGTATGTTTTGTTTTTCTTTAAGTCAATTACACAATTAATAAAAATTCAACTTTGAATAAATCTACTTATCTTTGTTTTTCATGTGATATTTTAGAATACAGCAATGGCACAATAACTGACAGTAGAAATATTCCATCAAACCTGCCTTTTCCTAAACTGAGAGCATGTGCCTAATCAGCAAATTTTACAGCTACCAGACATTTGTTTAAAATAATTTATGGCTACGGCACTGTTGGAAGACATTACAGAATATGGAAAATATTGCACTGATCCTATCACCAAGCTGCACTTTCATATTACAGGACTTTTTAACATTTAAATGCTAACCGTGAACCATTCTCATGCAGAAATGTTTGGACCTCCTTTACAAAAGAAAAATTATGCACTTTTAACTAATTCCTTTATTTTCTCACACATTCATTCAGATGTGCAGAGCACCAAAGTTCAGAGTAAATTCTGTTTAAGAAGTGCCCCAATTTTGGTCAGACAGCTGAAACTGCAGACATAACTCATGATCCACCGATCCACAGAAGAATTCAGAGCACTACAGGAGTCTAACAATAGAAAAATACAGATGTAAAGGGTATAAAAAATGATGAAATGATGACTAAAAAAATGTTAGGCTGGTTTGTCATGGCATATATACTTGGTTTACACTTCTTCATTCAAATACTTTTCACTTCCCTCAAAAATTTGACATCCACAGCAATGGACAAAGAGAGACATTTTATAAGCAAGTAAGAAAGACAGCAAAAGATAAATGATCAAAAAGAGAGAAAGGGGGAATTGAGCAAAGTGCATATTTACTGAGAACTTACTGTTGACAACATCATATTTCTGAGCTATTAGTGCTGCCTGCAGGCTCTTCCCACTGCCTGGGGGGCCACAAAAGAGAATCCGTGGTGTAAAGGGGGCAGCAGATCGGTGCCGGGTTTGGACAAAGGCAAGAACTAGAACACGAGAGAAAGGAAAAAAATAGAGGTTTTAACCTATATCTTTAAAAAATTAAATATAAATATTAACTTCTCTCTTTAAAAAAAAAGCAAAAAAGAAACGTCGTCATGTTGATCGTGGTTCATTTTATCACTGAAACATCGAGACTCTGCAACCAAAATCAGGACTCTGATAAAACTGTCCTGTCAGCAATTTACTCTGAGAGGCATTTTAGAAATCTTACTATCATTACACTCCTCTTTCTTTCATCAGTGCCTGTCAAACCCTTTTAAAGAGCAGATTCAATTAATAATTGCTCTTTTACCATGTTGTTTTTAGCAGAAGTAATTTTTGCTTGATAGCTACAATTTTACCATGCAAATTATAGAGGGCTGTAATTACATTTAATACTTTCTGCAGTTTCTGAACAAATATTTAGGCATAAAAACTCAGGATGTTAAATTAATGACATTTATCCAGCTGTGTGTGATTAAGACTCCTAATTACAATATTATAGACTTACAGCATAGTGTGTCATGACACTACTCAGCACTGACAACACAGAACTGAGTGTGGATGTTTTATTCTTTTACCCATCATTTTTGTGTAACTTGTAAAGAATATTTGAGCTTCTCTGCCAGATTCCACTAATTTGCTGGACATCATCCTCCTAAATTTTCCCTCAAGCAGGAAATAGAACCTGCAGATCAATCTGCAGGTTAAGAAGCTTTGGAAATACCACAGGGCATGTGAAGCATCATCAGCGTTGCCACATTATAGAGATCTGGACTCTGTAACAATCTCAAAAGAGAAGCTGAGAGGTCACCAAGAAGCCAAAAGATGTCACAGCTTTGGCACTGAGAACAAATTGGGGTTGTATTTGGACCCAGCTGTGCCAATTTGATGGCTAAGAATACCAGTGAAGGGAGCAGCTCAACCCATGCAAGTTTTCCAGGGATCAGAAAGTCAAATGCCAAGGCTAAACTTCGTGGCACTGATCCAACCTGCCATGGTTGGCCATGAACAAAGCAGCAAGGACACATCTGCACAGGCTTTGATTCCTCTGGGATTGCAGTGGATACAACTAAAGGTGGGCCCAGATGAGCTGCAGCCTCTCCCAGTTTTTGTGAGATCTTCAATTCCAATGAAAGACTCTCTAAAGAGTCCTTGTAATAAAAAAAAGTATTTTAGACTAAGGAATAGGACAAGCTTAAACATGAATGTTTGTATGAATCATAAGCTATATTAAAAAAGCACGAAAGGATTGGTGGAGAACATCCTGAGGATCAGTATTTTAAGTGCCATTGTCAACACATTGCTCTGTACCAATATTTTTTCAGCGAACCCTCCTTTAGACACTTTGGTATCATTATAAAATCTTTTCTAATAAAGAAACATCTCCAGCAAACTCCAATTTCTACATAGCAGACCTCAAGTATTGAGAAACTAAAACTGCAGCCACATGGGATTGTAGCCCCTCTCTTTCTGCAGAGCCACAAGCTGTGCAGGAGTACTGCACTGGCCAACGGAATTGGGCGTCACACATCCCAGAGTGGGGCAGCAGCATCTGCATTCAAGTTCACAAAATTTTATAATTGTGTGAAACAATCCACAATAGTACTCATATTTATGAGAGATCTCCTCTTTCTTTTTTAACTCTAGCTGGGGCAATAAAAGTATTTAACAAAAAAACCAGGAAAATCCTAATGGAAAATAGTGTGTTTGCTGCATGACTTCCTAAACCCCAAGTATCAGCTACCAAGCAGTGCTCTAGTTATTCTGAACATTTTCCATAACCCAGTGTATTGAAAAGCACAAACATTACAGGCAAAGCACCCTGCTTACAAATGATGCTTAATTTGCAGTAAATAACCAAGTTAATTAGGAGTAATGATCCCCTAGACAGTCTCCACATCTAATTATTCTTTTAAAAAAATCTGGCTGCTGGATGCACTGCAGAAAAAAGATCTAGAGAGGATTTTTTCATTCCAGTTTTCAATTTATCTCACTACATTATTAATTAATAATAATTAATATTCAGGCACTCATTTTTATTTACAATTCAAGGCATGAATTCTTTATGAATGATGATATGAACTTTTAAATTTAATTAAGTAATTTAGAGGTAATTAATGTGTAAATTCAGAATATAAACTTCCTACTTGTTTATTTTAAAAGTGCAGCACTTGTTAATAAAAAAAAAAAAAGACCTTTTTGAGATGCAAAATTACTGAGATATAACAGATCATCTGCATACTGACAGCTACAAAGTACATCACCAATTGGTCTTTCTGGCAGTTTCCTTATTCTCTTCTAGAGGGATCAGCATTAAAAGTCAGATTGCTTTACAGTCAAGTAAAGGCAAACAAGAATTGTTGAACAGGAAAGCTCCCAGCACAAACAGCTTTTAAACAATGAAATGTTTTTGGCTTTGAACTACTCCTACTTGCTGTTCTCAGCCTTTGGAAGGTACTGACCCTTTGGGAGATGAACAATTGAGCCACAGGGCTCCCTTTTAGAAGACACACTCACAGAAATGACGGTGATGTGCTCTACTGAGTCAGCTGTTCCTTGGCAGGACTGGGAACTAACAATTTCCAGTTATCTGCACTTACTCCAGTAACATAATTACCAGCAACAGCCCAAATGCTGTACTAGGGAGAGCACAACTCAGCTGGGAGCCATCTGTGGTGCCTAATCCTACAAACCGACTCTAACAGCCAGGAGCTACCTCTCAAACAGGACTTTCTCAACTGTCAGGCTTGCCATGAAGCACATATTTACCCTGGGAGAGGACATCCACAGAAGGCTGGTCTGCATTGATCGATTTCAGAACTTTCTGGTAGATGTGGAAAATCTCTGGGAAGTTTCTGTGATATTCCAGCAGCTTCTTGGACACCTCCTGTTCAGAGAGGTCTTCTGGTTTCACCAACCGCTGCTGCACCAGGGGGTCACTTGGCCAGTTGAAGGTTGTGTGGAAAACGTCTACAAGGAACACGTGGTTAGGAACTAAGAGGATGGTTTAACAGGTCTGTAGTTAAGAACGTCCCTCCTAATTCCACTTCTGAAAACATCCGACCTGAATTTTTTATTCAGCAATAAAATCAGGATTTTTATCTCGTGATGGATGATTGATGATAAAACTTAACAATACAGAGCTAAATCTATTGGATAGTTTATTTTATTTAATGGAGGATATCTAAAAGTATCCCTGCACCTCAGAAACAAACCAGGAACTAGCAGAGAAGCACAGCAAAATTGTAAGCTCATATGGACAGATCTAACCTTCAAATATTCTGTACTGCCATAGTTCACTGTTTGCAGGCTCAATACTGAGCTTTACATTTCCCTGTATTTTATTGGCACTCAAAATAATGCAATGTCAACAAATACCATTTCCAAACAGCTGAAATTTAGAATTTCCTACTAATTCTTAAAGGGATCCCATTTAAATTTTAACCCCAGCAATACTACAATGTTTCTGAGACCAAGCAAGACTCCAGTTTGCAGTGGGTCAGGAACAAACATACTGCACCTTGTGTGAGGGGATCAAGCCTTTTCCCACCGCTCCTCTCAAGCAGCACAATGTCTGGGGCATAAAGCATAACTAGGCAACAAAGAGGGGAAAAAGAAAACAAGAAAAAAGTGTAGCTCTTGTTAGTTACTTGCTTCATTCCTGTTTATAACTGTTTAGATGTTTCCTAACATTAAAGGTGGCTAAATGTATTTCAAGCACATTTGCCTTGTTCTCATTTCCCAGCATTCTCCCTGCAAATATTTTACTTCACTTCTAATCAGAATTTTGCTTCACCTACCATACAATACAGTGGGATAAAATATCCATGAATCCAGTACCCATGGGCACTAACTGTCCCCATCATCCAAAGAACACCACCACCACCAATAAACAATAGTCTCTGGAGCTTCAGACAGAAGTTCGAACTGAGCACTTGAGATCGATTCTTTTCTACACCACAGACCATTACTTTTCACCCAGGTACTTTGGTGGAGACACCAGTGAAACTAATTTTTAATATAATCTCACAGAAAAATGTTCAAACGTGATTAGAAAGCATCAAAAGATGAAGAATCTGTCAGATCCCTGGGTTGCTTTTGGCTAATCATGCTCACAGTTAAACACTGTAATTTAATTACTATTTTCAGCATTTGATTACAGGTTTCAAACAAATTTTTTTTATTACTTTCTCCTCTGTATCAAGTAGCTTTTTCAGGCACTTTTCTCGCTATTAAGGTACTCACACACCGTAAATCTCATCTCCTCTCAATCTTCTTTTTGATTAACTAGACAGACTGAGCTTTAAGATTCTCATTCGGGTCTTGGTGGCACAGATATAATTGTGAGCAAAACTCAACTTCAGATGTTATTAAGTATATTAAAAATACATGCAAGTACTAGACATTAAACATTTTTGCCTAACTCTACTGCAGTGATTCTGAATTCTTCATTAACAGTTGAATATCATCCAAATCAAATCCGAAGTGACAATTCATCAAGTTGGACAACACTGTGCACTGGCAAGCTCTGCATTTATCACTTCACACTGCATTCCACACAATTGCAGTAATTTCTTACATTCTAAGTAGGTCCTTTAACCATCACTTGGGACATTTGGCTTCTCCTGTATGGCAAGGGCAGCCATCAAGGTCTTCTCTATCAGCCCTTTGCCAGTAAACGAACATCCCATCCAAATCCAGCCAGAATCTACCCACACTCTGAAAGGTCAAGTTTAAACTCATGATGTTTCCACTTCACCCAGTGAAATTTACATTCCCTGATGTGACAGAAGCATAAATTTTATTTAGTACAAGAGGAACTGATTTAATCTGAGGATAAAAGCTGATTTTTGGAGACGGAAGTCAGAAGCCAAGCTACTTGTAGCTGCTCAGAGATGCTTGGTGCAGGGTCTGGAATTTAGAGAGCTCTGATGTGGAAGGAGAAAAGGGTGTGAAAGACAGGGCTTAAGGTCTCCCAGGTTACCTCAGGCTTTCAAGTGACTCTGAACCCTACTGAACTATTCTGCTGTCTGGTGACTCTGTCTCCAGCATTGGTATTGAATTTATTGAGGATTTTTGGGACAAACCCTTCTAGTCTTCCCTACTGGATGCAATCACACACAAACCTTGCACTGCTTACCAACATGCCTAGGAAAAATGCCAGTTGATTGCAGCATCCATGCCTGCTCCTGGTTTTCAGGGAAGCCTTCCAAAATCCATCCCTATTGAACAAAAACATGAAATAGTTATTGATCCTGGAAGAGAAAAAAACTAAAATTAACACTAAATATCAGTGCTATTTGCATAAAAATTACCTCATTCTGATCCCTCCACAGCACAGTATTTCTCATGGATGCTTGTGAGAGAAGAAAGCAAACATGGAGCACTGGTATTTTCGTGAAATGCATGCACTGATTCCACTGCCACAGAGCAATGGGAACTTATGGATTGTAGCAATGATTGTTTTTCATGTTTCAATCTTAAAAAAAAAAAAACCAAGCCAACTTCTATCTCGAATAAAAACAATCCAAAACAATTTCTACAGTTCTGAAATATTCAAAAGGATACCAGCCCACACTGTGTATATTAAAAAAAAAAAAAAGAAGAAGAAGAATCTAAACAAATCTAAAGACAGATTTAATGCCAAGAATGCTGAGGAAAATATGCATATTTTCATTATTTTCTTAAGTTATACAGGAAAACTCACAGTAATGGAACTTGCGTTCCCAGAGCTAATGAAGCAACAGAGCAAAAGAAAGAAAAAAGAAAAAAGAGCCTTTTGCTCCCTTAAGTCCTTGTTATAGTCAGCTAAGCGTTGGATTGAGCATCTTTAAAAAAACATTTTCAGATCTGTGAAATACCGTAGGAGAGCTGCAGCCTCACTCAGTTTTTGTCTGATGCAGTTTTTGAAATCTAATCCACTTCCCAGTCTCAAGCCTGAATCTTCTGAACTTTCCCTAATTTATCTGTTAGTTGCCTGGCTATACTTGTCCTTGCTGTTCTACCCCATCCCTCAAAATAACTTTGTGATACCAAGTAAATCTGGGAGCCATCTTTGTACTGAAACAAAGGAGATAGTTTAATATTGCATTAGCTGGCAATCATTATCATCTCCCACATAAATCTGATGCTCTGTCAGTATGGGGTCCAAAGGTTTCAAAAGTATTTCAGGGAAACCTATCTGCAGGATTTCTGTAGGAGGGAATGGGCCATTCCAATTACACAAGAAAATAGAGCAGACTATTTAAAAGTCCTTAATTAGCCTGGTTTCAGGAACATGTCGTCGTGCTGATAGCTGTAGAAAATACGAGACTCAAGTAACTGCGAGCCATTTTTGCCACTCTCAGTGTTTGCTCTGCCAAATTAGAATGAACCACTGGCTAAGGTCACACAGGTGCTGAGAAATCAATTTATCCCTTGGGACTTGCAGAAGGCAAAGCTGTACAATGTTTGTAGTGCTACGCCAGGAACTTCAGCACTAGTTTGGAATATTGTGTGTACAAAGTATAGATATATAGGCCCAGATCTTCTTCTAGGGAGAAATGGCGTCTGAGGTCTGAAGCAAATAAATCCATGACAATTTACACAGACTGCAAATGGGGCTTATTTTCTCTAGTCCAAGTGCAACACTTTTGGAAACTAAAACAAAACAAATTAAAAAAAAAAAAAAACAAAAACCACCCCACAAAACCTGATGTCACTACTGCTTATGGCTCAAATCACATAATGTGCAACAGGCAGCAAACACAATATTGTATTTTAACAACCCACAGCAAACTTCCAGAGGTTTGCATACAAATTTCAAAGGTCCTTAAAAGAAGCAATAAGCAATTTTATAGCGAAAAGTTTTGGCTGTTTAGGAAAACATAGCTCAATAAATAGCTTCCTGCAGTAAATATGCGTTAAGGCATTAAAAAAATGCAAAACAAACACACAGTACAAAAACAGTGAGCATTTTGGAGCTGATTTCCAAAGGTCTCTGAGTTGCAGGGTATCAGTCAGTCCCTAATTAGAATACATTATCCATCTACTTGACACTTCAGTGAAATGTCTATTCCACCACAGAGCTGCAGCTTTGTTCAGAACAGGTTTATTGATATTCTGCTGCATTCCCTCTCCATACCCCCAGTGGCTTGGTTCTGTTTTATCACACATCAAAAAGGCCGTATGCTCAGGGCACCCCATGCACAGCTCAGAGCTGGAGGTCTGAACAGCTGCAAGTAGTGTGGTATCACAGGAGGGACAAGCTCCGAGCAGATGTCACAGATGAAAAAAAAAGAGAGAAAAAAAGAGTGAAAAGGGAGTGTGGCTTGGGAATGGAGCAAGAGGAAGCGAGACACAGCAGAGCAAGACCTGACTTAAAATATGCCTATCATTCCTTATGCAAACACTGGTCCTTTTTTTGCCCTCCTGACTGTCATTAAAGTGTAATTAGTCACTTCACATGCTAAATTTGTTTCTTTAAGAGGCCATCTATTTTTGGTTCTTGATAGCAGTAACCTTATATCCGTGCATGGATTGCACCTTATCACACCAAGGGTGGAACGAAGTCTAAAAGTGAAAAATTCCACGGTGCCTGCACTCTGTGGTCACTGTTCCCTCTCTTCCAGCTGTGAACCTCCCTTCTTTCCTACATGAGCCCTGTAAACAGAGATTCTGCTGCTGCCGTAATGCCAGGTGAGCTGCTCCTTGCAGACCCAGGCCATGCTGAAAAATCAGAAACAAGGAAGCACTTTCAAAGCCATCACTTCCCTCTCCAGACTTCAGGAATGTGGAGAAAAGGAAATGCTCAAGATCATTCCCGAATGTAAATCTCCCTGCTTTGCTGGCATAGCTCGCAGCTATGACACCAAGCCTACATACTTTCACACTTTCCACCACAATAATAATGACTTGGGTATTCAAGTTCCCTCCTGTTATTTGACCTGTACATACTCCATTTTTTTTTTTTTTTAAATTACAAAATCCAAAACTGACGCTGCCTTTGAATAAAGAAAAGGGATAGCACAAAGAAATAATGCCAAATTACGTGGCATATCAGAAAAAAATCCCAGCCAGAAGCATAAAGCTGATGAATACATCTGCTTTTAGGAAAACAAGTGATCACAACAGTTTTTCCACATTATTATTCAGTGGCTTTGAATAAGTATTACATAGTTTTCACGCCCAAATTAAGAAAGGGATCAGACAATCACACACACAAAATAGTATCAGTAATAACTTTGCCAGTATGGATCTAAAATTCTGGAGATTCTCAGACCACAGCAAATTGAGGGGTGCAGTAGAAATATTGACAACCCAGCTCCTGCAGTCCATCAACATTAGCAGTATGGATGCTGGAAAAAGCCCAAACATTGCCAAATTTCCCATTAGAAAGGATCCTTTCATGCTCCACATTAGTTTTGTCAATTGAGTAAGGTCCAAAGCTGTTTTTAAAAGTCCTATTTTTCTCAGAAAACAGAAGATCTGGTGAATGGGCAGGTTCTTTCCATGGATAAACCTATGTAATATCACTTTCTTTGCAGGGCGCTTCACAGAGACAACATGATGATCTTCAGCTGCCAAGGTAAAACAAAAAAGAACCAATCAAGGTAAAACCAAAACAGAACCACTGCTCTGTTTGCCTTCCCTTTGAAGGGCAGCCACTGCCCTTCTGGGCTGTTTCACACCAATCTCAAGTCATTCTGCCTTTTGTGGTGTGAACCACTGGCCTAAGCTTAGTTTCTAAACATCCTAAGTCATCAGGAAGGTGGCTCAGCTCTCTCTCTCAAACACATCCTGTGTGTTTCTCCAGTTCCATGAATTCCCTCCACAACCCCAGTAGTCAGAGGGGCTGCAGCCAACCTGTGCTAACCCTGCAAGATGAAAAGTCTCTGTATCAGCTTCCCAAGTCCCAGGCTTGGACATAATGTTTGCAATAAGTTTTCTCTGTGTGCTGGAAGACCTCCCCATCTGATCCCTCACAGTCCTAACTACATTTGTGTTAGAAGAACACATAACACAGAGCCTCAGCAGAGCTGTTGATCAATAAAAATGTTCTCCTTAGAGAATGCCAGTGACATCTACAAACCTGTGAGTGTCAAAACAATGGCACAAAAAATTCTGTATTCCTATTGTCAGTGGGATGAAAGCTGTACAGTTAATGCCAAGCCAATGACACCACAAGGAGAAATAAAACAAACAGCTGGTAGTACTGTGGTCCAACATACTGCTCCTAATCTATGAACATTTTCAGTGAAAACATGCTGACTCATGTTTTAAAAGAAATAAGCATAAATCTGTTCAATGATGTTAAAATCCCACAGTATTAATTCTATGTTGAATCACAGAAGGAAAATATTACACTTAAAATGCATAGATCCCCTTTCAAAAGTGAAAATAATTTGTGGTCACTTTGTGTACGTCTATCTATTAACATCAAAATTTTTAATAACCAAAAGCAAATTATGTGTTTTTTCCAAAACCAGTTGAAACCTGAACGAGGTTGATAACATCTACTCCATTCCTGCTGAATTGTCAGGGAAGATTTATAAAGGGTTTTCTCCCCCTAGTTCTGTAAAACATCCAGCACTGCTTCAGTGCTGCGGGTGACAACAGGAACATAAAATGCAGGCAGGACTCCATGCAGCTGTTGGCACTTTAACCATCTTGTCACCTTACTCCTACATGACCTAATACTTAAAATAAGTCAGAGAGATCCTTCCCTCATTATTGACAGGAGAACTAACGCCATGCCAACAGTTATGGAAAGCAAAGGCGAAAACAGTTGGAAAATAAGGTGGATGCAGCATGTGGAGAGCAATGGATTTTGCTTGCACACTGACAGTAAAAGTCACTTAAACTAACACTGGACAAAGTAGCTATTGAAAACGTGTTCTTTTAATCAGACAAAGAGACATGAAAAAATGAGCATGTTGGAGAGGTTTTAGAACTCCTGTTTTAAAAGAACTACAAATACTACAAAAAATGAAAAAGACAGTACCCTACATGTGTGGTTTTAAACAGGTTCTCCCGCCACCTGAAGGACCTAGGTCCTGTGTAAATTTATTGCAGATAAACAAATACATTAAGGGCTACTAGCTATTTGATCTGGAGTGCTAAGTAACTATAATAAGTTAAAATAAAATAAAATAGCTCAGCTTTAAAAAATACCTTCAAAGAAAACCAGACAGACCCATATAATTCAAGCACAGTGAAGAGCAATGCAAAAGTTTAATTCTACATTGCAAACTCAATATTAATAGGTCAATTATAAAGTAAGGTATGCAGTATTTTGTAAAGAAAAGTTGATACCACTTAGGATTTCTGCCAATCTCTTTACTCCTTTCTTTCTAAGGATCAAAAAAGTCATTGTTTCTGTCTCCCAGATGATGAAGCATGGAGCAAGAAATACAGGATCCCACACATCTGAACACAGCTAAGTCTATTCAGCTTCCTATTTGTGTAAGCTAAGACTGAGCATATTAATTATTACCTGGAAGAGAATATATTCAAGTGCAGTTTTTCCTAACACAGCAACTAAAAAGAGACACAATGAGAACAAAATAAAATTGGAATTAGCGATGTTAAGACTCTTATCCTCCCCTTGCCTCAATAAGAGCTAAAGCCTTAACATATTGATTTTTATATATTTTTCTGTTTATCTGTTTTGTCCACTCCATCTCTGCCAGTTGCCCCAGGCAAACAACAAAGCTCTGCTTGTTCAGCCTTTGATCATCTCTGTGCTGGAAGATTAGCATATGCATACTCTCATCCTCCCCTTTATCCTGTTAATAAAGCTCCAAACTCCCTGCGCTGATGTTCAAGAAAGCAACGGGCTCTGGAGCCCCTGATGATTTGCCCCCATTCCCTGCTCTGCTCAGGACTTGGAATGCTAACTACCATGCATGAGTTGTGTAAGTGCTTATCCACCGGCCCTCTGAGGAGCAATTCTTACTTGTTTGATGCAGTCCACGTTTGACAGACGTTGCTGGATCAGATTGGCCCAAAGCGCATTGGGAATTTTCTAAAGAAAGAACAAAAAAAAGGCTGAATATTCACAATTGAGTTCAAAAGGAATTTTACCATGCAGGCACATTGTGGTTAAAGGTGAAGTGAGATGTCTTCTTGAAAATAAAGAAATAAATAATTCTGTGCAAGTCCCAGGTCATTAACATGAGTTAATGACAGAGTTAATAAGGGCACAAAAATCAGTGTTAAAGGGAAGCTGAGCACAGAGCATGAATATCCATGGGGTTTTTGCACACTAACATGGAAGCAGTGCCGAATTTTGCACACTGACACACACATTGGACATCAGACCTGCAAAGGAATCCATAAGAAAATAACACACACAAAGGCATCCTTTTTACCACAAGGGTCTGCCCTGCCTGCTCAGTGTGTGAGAGGGCTCAGCTTTAGGGATCTTGCCAGCTCTCAATGAGACAAACAGAACCTCAGACAATGAGCAAACACCACAGAGTCTGATTTTCAGGAGGTTTCTTTCATAGCTTCAAGTAACTCTCACCATCCAAAAATTTTATTTAAAATATATTTTATAGTTAAACTTGGTTTCTTTTTAAGCTCGGGGCTGTGAAATGGGTTGGAAACTGTATTTGCCAATATTTTCAGAAGTACTGTTTGGTTCTGTGACTACTTCTTTGTCCAACTTAACACCCCTCAACATTTCTTCCATTGTATTAGATTTCCTGACAAAAAATTAGCAGTATTCTTCTTTCCTTCTAGTAAGAATGTGCTTTGCTATTTTGTTAATTTAGGTTTTCATTCACAGTTAAACTCTGTGTTACCCAGCTTAACTCAAAGTGTGAACTTTTGTCCATGCAACTCATGCCAGCCATTAATCATTTCACTAAATGCCTTGTCTTATTCATGCTGTTATTATTGGTAAAATGGATAATCAGGAAAAAAAAAGATCTGCAATCAGATTCTCCACCTCCCAATTAAAATAAATTATCTTTCACTTACAATGTGAGGTTGACTCTCTGTTCCCTGTAGTTCCATCTATTGTGGGTTCCTGTGCCTTTTTTTCCTAACCAATCTGAAGGGTATAAACCTAAAAAGGAATATTTCTGTAGGCTTGTAGGGGTAGATAGATACAATGAAAATGTGGCTGATTACACGGAAAGATTTCATTAAATCTTGATTATGAGATCATGAAACAATTTCAGCAGGAGTGGCAGAAATGCTCCCACAGAAGTCACTTTGAAGGAGGGTGGAGAAAGCACTCCAGAACACACAAAAGATCCCTGTGTGGCACAACCCAGGTGGCCCAGCCAGGCAGGGTTTGCTTGGCTTGTTTACCTCTATTGTCCCCAGCTCTTAGTGCCTCTCCTCATATCAGCCATGCGGATACTCGAGCAGGTAAAAGAGAAAAAGGGAAGGAAATTGCTGTGCTTGTTGAAAGTCAGCAGGTCCCAGAGGGTGGTTTGTCATAGCCTCCTGCAGCCACTCGCTGCCAGAGCCTGCTCTGTGCTTTTGAGCCTGTCACCTTCCAAAGGGGCACCACGCTGCTCCCAGGAACAGCCAGTGTCTTGCTTCTTCTTTCATCTGTCATGTCAAGACAGACTGGAGACTGCTGGGGCCCTGCTCTGCTAAGCCTTGCCAAACCACTTTAAACCAAATTTATCCCAACTTCTCTCTGTGCAGTGGTAATTCTTAGTCCTGTCTTTGGAGCAGGGCTTATAGCACAAAACAATCAAGGACACACATTCAGGTATTTCAGTGGTTTAGCTTCTTCTGCTCTCTGTGGCTCAATTCCAGTCTCATTTCCTGGGCAGTTTTCCTCCTACTGAGCAGTGGCCTACAAAATTATTTTCAATGGGCTGCTTGCTGAATGCCTAATTATTTAACTAGAAAGTGTGATATCTGATACAGATCAGGTAGTCCTTTCATAAGTTACCGCTCATAAACACATAAATATATTGTGAGCCTGGTAGATGGGACTGCACGTCCCAGAAATCTGCAGTAAGGTACAGTGACACACATTTGATAACGGCCAAACCACACCTTACCTACAGAGCTGTCCCAACATTCAGTGCCCTTGATGGAAACACCTTATGCTGCTGTGGGTTTTTGGTCATGTTCAGACTACCTTTTTATCCACACTGGTTAAATCACTATTTTCATATTTACTGAAAAACTGTACCCACTCATGAGTAATTTTGAATATTCCATGTTATTTCAGGGGCATCATACTTCAGTTTCCATGCCTGATCTACTCAGAGTTATATTTCAATGATCTTTTAATTAAATTCCCACACTTTTTTTGTAGGGGAGCATTTTCACTAGATATTTTTCTTGGAAGTTTTGGATTTATTTCCCCTGAAAACAGCCACAGCTAAAAACCCCTGGCTTCTCCAAGCTGGCACCTTGGAGAGAAGAACAATCAAGTTTGAAGAAATTTACTTTAAGATTCTGAGAATTACAAATGTTTAGATTTATCCTTTTCAGATAAATACACATGAAAGGCTGGTCTTTGATGGATACACAAAACTGGAACCGTTCCTGTTTGCTCCCTCACAGTAGCTTACCCTGGAATAGATTAGAATGCTGACCATACATAGTTAAGGACGCCTTGGGTTTTTCTCTTCTCTTTTATTTCTTCTTAAAAAGCACAGGGACATGATACAACTCTGGAGCAGTTTAAAGTTATTAAGTATTATGCAAACACCTTAACTGCAATTTAGTGTAGCGTTAAGAGCACACCCATCCCACAAACCCACAATTACCACCGTTGTTTCAACTTCTTATTTTATCCAGTTAACAGGAAAAGTGAAACATGCAATAGCTCATCATTAGACTTCACTATAGGAAAACCTGAAGATGCTTCCTAATAACATTATAATAACTAGAGATGAGGGAATAATTTGCAATGATTTATCCAAAAATGTAGCCTCTTTTTCTGTTCATGGAATATTTATTGGTAGCTCGTGGTTCTTCAATTTACTGAATATTCAAAAATATTTGACTCCTTTTTGGAGTATTTTCACATGCAGAATGATCACATTTTGCTTTGAACACTCAATATTTAAAATTCACTACCTGAACTGTGCTCATTAGTAAGTGGCCAGGTATGAATGATTGCTTGTCCGACTTGAAAAACTGAGCTTCAGAGAATAATCATGGATTTTAAATATGCCTTCCATGAAGTCCTGTGCCAGGAAAACTCAAATGCTTTAATGAGCAAACACAAAGGAGATGAAGGCTTGGTTAAAGATGAGTAAGTAAAATATGTGAACAAACATTTGCAGAGCTTTTTGCAGCATTTAGGGAAATGGGCTTAGCGACCTTGGCCTAGTGACCTCAAACTGCCCGACCTCTGGCTCTGGGGTTAATGCAGCCACAGTAACCTTAGATGTGAAAAACAACATTAAATTGTGTTATATGATCTTCACACCAGACTTTCCAAGAACACATCCTCAGCTCCTGCTTTTCCTCTTCTCCATTTATTAAATTGCTTTGGCCAGGACTACAACTTTTTAATGCCCTGGTTATATCAAAGCTCATGCAAACAGCTCTTTTTCTGCTCCTGAATAGACATCCCAACTTTGAAGAACCAAGGAGCTCCCTTCCCAGTCCTAGGAGTTACATTTGAAGAAACAAACTCACATAAAAGAACAAAATTATTAAGTGAAAACCTCCTTCTAGGGTCTAAAAATCAAACCCAAAGGCAAACTGCACAGTGCTGAACCACCACCAGCCTCTGCTCTGCAGGCCCTCCTCACTACCTGATTAGCCTTGATATTTTTGACTTTCATCTTCCACACCATCCATGTTTTTAAATCAAATAAGCCCAAAAGGACACCCTTGAAAGTGCATCTGTATAGTCTGAAATATGTTAATAATTACAGTAATTAAACCAAAGGGAATTTTTGTTTTACATTCTCCCCCTGCAAGTATAAATTTATGAAACTATCAAAACAATCTTTAATAACTAGAACTAAGATTTCAAAGTACATATTCTCAGTAAGAATAATTCTATATCATCCCAGCAAAATGCAAACATTTTTGCCAGTGAGTTCAGGGAGTTCAATGAACTTTTTCCTCTCAGATCTTGAAGTATGGTCCTTGAGGCATCTCCAAGCTTCATTCACCAATTCAGTGTGATGAACACTAGCCTATTTTAGCCTCATTTTCTAAGAAAAAAACCCTAATCTGTGTATCGCACCGTCTTCCATCTCAGTAAATTACAAATCTGTTGACCAATTCCAATTTTAAATTGGATTTAGCTGGGGTATAGAATTCTCACAGACAGGAAATTGCTTCAATTTTTATGAAAAGAGGTGATAAAGGACAAAATATAAACTCAAACTAGTGGACTTGTTAGAAAGAGCCACAAAACCCCAGACTTATTCCATTCTATTTGTCATGGAATACCTTGACATTGGAGAAAGGAATCAGCCAAAAGGGCAGGAATCAGATGCTTCTCTGTATTCAAGATTACCTTTCAACGTATTTTTCCAATCTGTCACTAATTTTTAATAATAAGACAATTAATTACATTACTGATCAACTAATCCTGGAAAAAATATTCTTTGCATCAACTCTTTTGAAAATCAATTAGGATGCCCACAATAAGGCATGAATGGATTTAAAAATCTGACTGGAGAAACTCAGTTACCCAGAGTTGGGTAAGACTGAACAATCTGAGCCAGCTGCTCCTGCCTCACCTTGAGACCTTCCAGGGCCGTCAGGAGCTGACTGGATTGTCATCCTCCTTTTGAGTTAATGCACAAACTAAGTTATTTGTGTCATGCTACAGAGAAATCAAGCACGCACAACCAAGTGGCACTGTCAGATCAAAAAAAGTTCTTTGTGTACATATTTTCCAGAGCATTTTGTACCAAAGGAGACCTCAGAGATTAATGCTTATTTTATCGAGATTATCAAATGTGCCCAGATAGAAGATGCTGTGTTTAATAATATAATAATCAATTCTTTAAACTGGACTGTGCCTTTCTGGACTTTCCCCAGTTCTGTTGCTCATTTCAAGGTTAATATTTTCAAGACCCCCATTACTTTGCACTGTCTCCCTCTCCGGCCCCTATTCTATGTCCTGACACACCAATGCACAACACAGACAGCAGAGCCTTTACTCTCATCTGCTAAACTCAGCAGTGAAAATCATGGGAATGCCACACAATTCCTGTTCTGTGACATGAGAACAACTGTTGTTATATTCTCTTACACACCTGATTTCTTTCTTTATATGCCTTTGCTTCCTCTGTCTGCGTTAATACTTCCTTGAATAACAAAGTCTCCTGAGAGACACGTATGGCATTGAAATGTTTACAAAGCCACATTGCCTGAGGGAAGAAAAAGAAAATACAGGTTGAAATATTTGGAAAGAAAATGAAGCACTTTCTTCAAAAGGCTGCAGAAAGATATTTCCTAGCCATACATTTATGTATAGAGACTATATGAGCAACTTTAAGTAGTTTCTTGTAAGGATGTTCAAGAGTCTAAAGCTTTGAATAATGGCTTTTTCATCTCCTGTAGCATAACACAGAATTTAAAGAAAACGTTTTTCCTACCATGCACTCACCACCATCACCTGCCGTTTCTGAGGTTCAAATACAACTTTGACCTTTGCATTTAAGCGGTGCCAGTGGACATGAGACAACTGGCCACACAAATGGAGCAATTCACAGCAGGGGAACACCACAAATATGTAATTACATTACTTCCCCCAGGTTAATTAGTTCTGCTAAAAGGCTGGGGACACAAGGCAGGCAGAATTCTGTTGCATTCCAGCAGTATCACTACCTGAGTGAGCTCTCACAGACCTCACTTGAAAATATCTGTTTAACCTGTAGTGTAATACACAGGTGTATCCCTCAGGAATACCACCCTTCCGTTTGTCTGGTGCTCATCTATCACTTGGATAAATCTGAAGATTATTTTCCCAGAACAAAATCTTCCCAAATGCTGAGCTCAGTAAGAAGTAAGAAGGTGAGTGGGAAATGTTACAACACTGAGGGTAAGGTACTTACAATTGTAGTTTTCCCAGAAGCAGGTGGACCAAGGACACAAATTCTTGGAGCTATGAAACAAGGATATGCAAATGTCAAGATGCAGAACAGCAAAATTCCCAACCAGTTTCCCGCTCTTGTATTGCATATATCAATGTAGCCACCAGGAAACAATTACTTCAGCTGGAAAGCTGCCTGAGTGGAGACTTCGGGATTGGGCTCCACTGGGGAAAAAAAAGCGGGAACAGTAAATCAGTGCCAGCTGGGTCCTCCTTTAATCTCCATGGTCAATGAGATTAACACTGTGACTAACTGTGCCACTTGGAGAGATATATGAGATATACACATCTCAATCCATTTAAACACATGGATAGTTTGTATCTTATGGTTCACCCACTAAACATTTCCTTACCTGAGTTTGACTTTTATTCCCAAAATGTTGATTTAGAGCTAACATATTTTGTGATGAAAAGTTATTTCATTTTTTAGTTTCACCTAAATAGGTTGTGTCAGGGTTCAGAGAAGATTTAGATACTGCAAAATGAAGCACTCTCTCACTACACTTTTTGACAGCTGCCTTCAATTTTTCTAGTCACAATTAGAAGTAATTTTCCTCATTTCTGTTTCTTGTATTTCTCTGCTGCATGTCCCTCTCCTTTCCCTGAGGGGGTAAGGTGCAAAAAATGCATCCCAGTTCTGAGGAATTCTAAATCCAATGCATACAGACAACACAATCGGCGTTACTGCCATAAGCTTCGTTGGGAATGAATTAGAGGCAAGACAAACAAGGGAAAATGGAATTGTTCCTAGGAAAGTATTTGGAACTTTTTCCATAAATACACCTTAGGCTGTAATACCTTGAACTGTCATTTTATTTTAACAGCTTTGATGTTTTTTCCACAGGGAAAAATAAACTCCAAACCACACCAGACTCTGTGCAGGCAGGACTGGTTAGTATTTACTGGGAGTAACGTAGGTCAAAGCAGAGGAGGGATCCACTCACCCAAAAACCTCTTCAGCTCTCGATAACCAAGGGAGACCATGTCTGATGCTAACAGACATGCAAGGATGTGAAATGTATTTTTATGAGGCCTTCTATGCACTTAACAGTTATTGGGCAGGTGCAATTTTTAAACATACATGAAACCCAAATTATGGATTCATCTTTACAAAGTTATCTGACTCGGAAGGTTTAAGAACAACTCCCCCCTTATTGGTTCTTGCAAGTGCAACAGAACTAGTACACAATGTAGAAAAATACTTTAAAAGGATACATCAGCTGTTTTTATCACCTAATTTCTTTCAAATGTAATGTGATTAAATCCTAGGGTTTTTTTTTTAAATCTAACACCTTGAAACTCCAGCCCGGTACTTAGGAATTATTTATAAACAGCGTCATAAAAGAGTGCTTGGGTGCCAACACTAATCAACTTCTTCAAACCACTTCAAAGAAAATCAAAAAACCTTTCCCTCCATAGATCCTTTTGAGGTTTAACTAGGAGCATGATTTAAAATTCACAAGAAAGCCCTTAGGTATTGAAGCTTTAATACACAGCTTTCTTGGACAAACGTTTGATAAAAAACGAAACATACCATTATATACACCATCTCATGCTTTAATATTGCCCAGGGCTACTGTAAATGCTCACTTTGTACTAAATCTGGTTTTCTCTCTGCTTAGTGGCTGGCAGCAGATGCGGCAGCATAATTCACTGATTTACTCATTTGCACACTTGTAAGACTCCTCTAAAGCATTCTCCCCAAACATATGACACAGGGGCACAACCAGGATACCACTGGATGTAATGTTTAACTCCTCCAGTCAACAAATAGTCACTATTTAATACTGCAGCTCCAAACCAGCAGCTAAATGAAGTCAGGAAATTCTGGGAAATCCTTTTTCTTCAGTAATAAATCATATTTAGTTCTGTATTTATTCTTGATGTGACATTACAGGATTTACTCTTCCAAGTAAAGTAAGTTTTAACATTCAACAATGATTTTAGCAATAATGAAATTAATCCTGGAATAACACAAAAGAATACTGGACTCACTGAGTTCCACTTAAATCCAAAAAATTCCATGATTAATATTAATACAACAAAATTTGCTTAACTTGTAGGAGAAATCCTTTGTCAAAGAGGAAGAGCACATGGTACATGCTGAACACTCGTGCCGAACTTTTTAACATTCCTTCAGAGGCTTGAGTGTAAAGGAGGAACTCACAGAAATGCCACTTGGATCCTGAAAGCTTTTTTCATTAGCACAAACCAAAATGCCGTGCAGAAAACTTTCATCTTTGAATATGAAAGAATTATCAGTCTTCATATGGGCCTTTACGGTTTTTAGAAGGAACACGTGAAAGAACAATAGTACAGAGCCCTAAGCACAAACATTTTGCCACACATTTGACCTCTGAGATTTTTGAGGCAGTTGTAAGCTATAATCATCATTAGACATGTTTATATTTTTAAAAGTACTTTAGATCCTATTATTAATTTAAAAGGTTTTCTAACTTCACACCTGGGATAGATGCAATGCTTCTTTTCCACACATCTCTGTTTGAAATTTCCTCTAGGGCTAAAACTGTCTGGCAAGGCAAGATCATGAAAATTCATCACTTTACTGATGGCTCTAATAAGGTTTTTTTTCTTCTAAATAGTCAGCACCTTCCGCCATGATCAAAAAGTAAAATCAACTCTGCTACACATTTCTGTTACATTATTTTCCATATAATTTATTCTTAAAACAACATTTAGGCTTTAATTTTAATTGGAGTTCCTCTTCTTCCTATACAGGGTTTTCCAGACCAAAAGCAGACAGCATTTTCCCTTGAAAAACAACTGCTGTAGTTCTATCTTTAGCCTCTATGTACTGAAGTCATGAGATGGAAACCTGCCTAATTCTGTTAGAAAAATACTGTGGGGCTTCAGGACAAATGTTAGCCCAATGTGAAGAAATTTTATCAGCATTCTATTAAACTGCAGGAAATTCCTCCACATATTTTCCAAGAGTCTATAAACCAGATTGATTATTCATGCTGTCTGCATCAGAAAAGGCTGGACACAATTTGCAGGATTTGATTTTATTTCTTTAACATATTTAGCAGCATTTCAGTCAACATCCGTCTGATCAGCACCACTAAGAGCTCGCAGCTCCTCCAGTGATAATGATTTCATTGATGCTGCTGCAGAACTTTCATAATGGTTTACTCTGGTTTTAAAGAAACATCAAAGCTCCATGACACCAGCTCTCCCTGACAACTCATGCAGAACAAAAATTACAGTTCAGCTGTGCATATCCAAATATAATCTGCCTAAGGGTGAACAGTTTGTAAATCAAATAATTTGATTGAGGGTACATGCTTTTATGGTGCAGAATACAGACTTCCTATTCAATTTACCAGGTTTTGTTACACAGAGGAGCAGACACACTCAGCTGTTCCTTCAGCTGAGATGCCACTGAGCAGTGGAACTCATTAACAGCAGTGAGTAACAAACTAATCAAAAAGCAGAGAATCTGCCAGCCCAGGTAGAAAAGGAACCCAAATTTACACCTGACAAAAGGAGTAATTAGCGAGCTTAAAGACAACAGGAAATATCAGATGGGGCACGGAACGCATTAATAATTGATACACCAGAACTCTTTGTTATTCCCTTAGAGGGTTTCATTGTTATAACTGTTAAAGTGCATTTTTTATTAGATTACCCACTAAAAAAAGAAATTAAAAGCATCTTGCCTATAACTATTCCAAAATGCTCACCTTTTTTTTTTTGTTCCCCCCTCCCCAAGACACAGTCTGAAAAGTTTGATCCATCACCTCCCAGCTGCAACGCAGTTCCCAACAGCTGTTTACAAATCAGGAATTAAACTATTTATGGTGTCTCAATTTTTACTTACCATCATCGTTATTTTGCTTTAAATGGTTTATCATGAACTCAATGGGATCATCTGGCTTATGAATTAATAGCTCTTCAAGCATGTTCTGGAAATAAATAGGACAAAGTCAGAGGAAAATTTAATACAGCTCTGCAGTCATGATATCTTGCATTTTTACAGCAATGTTACAATGAAGATCCTAAACAGCTTATAAATGCTTATTTATTTTCTTTCACAGACAAAATTGAGACTCCAAAACCTATTTTAGATGCTGAAAACCTGAAGCTTGTCAGAAAATTGCCAATAAAACCCCCCAAAGCTATTTGCGTTGGCTTATTTATGGTACATATGGACACCAGAAAGGTTTGGCTCCAGCAGCCTGGGGTCAATAACGGTTGAGTCAGCGCTGACATAAAAACCATACAAGGAGTTTTGAAACCAGAGTTAACTTGAATTTGTGTCTCTGGAGGGCAAGTTCACCCTTCTCCGGCACATTCCCACAAGTTTCTGGCTGGCCCAGAGGAGTGCAGAATGGACAAGAGTTGTGGAAAACACAAGCCACCAGCCAAACCCACAGAAACAGCACATTTCACAGCTGTACCTGTGCCAGTCTTGCCTCCCACAGGAAAAGGAGTGGGGAGAGAGGGAAAAAAGGTAAAAAAATACTTAAAGCATTGCCTTGAATGTCTCTTTTACAGCCCATTTTCCTGTTAAATCTCTGAGGTTATACAGGGCCTCGTTCCAGCTCCCACCCATAGCAGTGGGAATCTTGCACTGGTTTCAGGGAGGATTTTGGCTTTACAGGCAGGAGAAGGAACAGCCCTGAGAAATCCACAGATTTCCTAGTAAGACATTTCTGCACAGCCACGAGTTCTGTAATTAAAACTGAACATCAAACAGAGCTAATGTTCTAATTTAGATAAGCTGCAGAAATGCTCACATTGGAAAAGACATCTATTTCTAAAAAGCAGTCATAACACTTTTATATTTGCAAGTAAATTCCGTAAAATCTGTATAGTCCATAAAATTTTATATCCTCACCGGTTGTCTTTTATTAGAGTGGCCTATTTTCTTTTTCTACTTCATCCACTTCATTAGTATAATTAAAACACTCCATTTTGTTTATAAACTGGTGATCGTGCAAGTTCTGATGCATCAAGGTCTGGGTAGCACAGAACATAAACTATACAATTTATATTTTTATTGGAAGTTCATTTCAAAATTATTACTTTCCAGCAACATTTATTTACACTAAGAAATGTGGATTTGGCACTCCACTTATCAGCTTTAAAAATAACAAACCTAAGAAAATCTGGGTCTATTATGATTCAAAAACGTTCAGACTGACAGTGACTGACACTGTCACTGTTTCTTGCCCAAATCCTACCTTAAAACCCTGAATTGTATTAAGTTCTGATAAACTCAGTTTAATTTCACATGAGTACTTCTGTTAATCTCTGGGGGAGGTTCATGTTTTGGGTCTCATGTAGTTTTTGCATTTTGTGTTTTGTAAACGTTCTTGTAAATTTCAAGCTGTGTTTATGTCATTACGTTGCTACAACACAATGGAAGCACAAGAAAGAAGAAAACAAGACCCTGAGTAAGTTCCACAAACATTTTATGTAATATGAGTTCCTGCAGCTGCATCCAATGTCTCATGACTTGCAAAACACAGTATTGCATTAAAAAAAAAATAAAATTATAACTATTATGCCACACTAGTCATAATGAAAAAATGAGAGAAAATAATGAGAGCACAAAAGAAAAATAGGAAAAGAAATAAACGTGTGTATATATTTCAGTGAGATCTGAACAAGTGAAAATGACTTTGTTGAGAGTTAGCACCACACAGGGGAAAGCTCTCCAGCAAGTTCTCCTATCAGAACAGCTCCAGAATATTTAGTTCTCCACACAAACCTCCCCATGCACGACACAAGGGCTTTTGCCGAACACAACCCACCCTTCTCTAAAGCAGGGAAATCAACCTTGCTGTGTACTGAAACCACAACGACGCTAGAAGTGCACTTGTCTCCCTTTATTTTTGACACACACACATCTCCCCGAACAGCCACAACAGGAACGCAGGGAGGAAGGGTTTTAATCGGGTGACGATGAGCAGCAGTCGGTGACTGGCCCCGGCTCAGCGATGGCAAAACCTTTACCGCGTTCTTCCCGCACATAATTTGTCACTGTCCCCCCTTCCTCCCCGTTCTCCTCCTCTCCTCGTCCTGCCTCGCCTCTCACCGACTCCTTCCTTCCTCGGGCTGCCATTTTCTTCTGCAAATGACACGTATGAACTGCAGCAACTGCCAATTAAAATAATTAACTGAGCGAGCCCACGGCCGCTTCCCGCATACGGACACCCGCCCGTCAGTTTCCACAGGAGCCCGCACCGGGCGCTCGCCCATGCCCCTCCCCGCCTCATCCGTGCCCGCCTGGCCACTCCCGCACTGCGGACAGGCCGGCGCGGGGTCCCCGTTCACCTGCAGGAGCTGGAAGAGCCCCCGCTCCTCCGCGTAGGCGCCAGCGGGCGGCGGCCACGGCCGGGCCGCGTCCTCGATGTCCGCCTCCGCCATGGCCGTCCCTAGCAACGCGACGCGTTGCTAGAGATGCGTAATCACTGCGCGACGGAGAACGGCCTCGCTCCACACGGGGGCGCGGCCAGCCCCTCGTTAACTGCAACCAAGAGAGGGAGACGTCATCGAGCAGCGACGGTTGCCAGGGAGACGGCGGCGCGGTTGCCGCGGCAACGGCGGGTCAGAGGGCCCGCAGTCAGCGCTGTCACTCCGGTCACCCCTGTCAGCTCGGCCCCTCCCGGGGAACTGCCACATCGCCCCCGCCCGTCCACCGGCCGGTAGGAGCCGCAGGGCTCGCTGCGCTGCCGGGGCGGGAGCGGGGCGGCGAGACCCGCCCGCAGCGCGGGGCACGAACGGGCTGGGGGCTCAAGCGGGCGGGGGCTGCGGGCGAGGTTTCCCCGAGAGCTGATCTTTCCCCACGGTCAAATTCAGCCCTCTGAGGAGGGGCAGGTTAACCATGGCCCCGATCCCGCCACCAAGCACTGCCTGCCCGGCCGGCTTCGATTAACGGGAGAGTTTGGAAGCCGCTGGGACGATGGTTTTACAGCTATAAGCGAAGCCATGGCTCCCCGCGGCCCCGCCGCAGCCGCGCGCTTGATGCATTGCCGCATTATCTTTACAATAGACCCACTAGGGTTTATGGCATCTGATTGTCAGTGCTCCCCTCTGGGTTCTCTGCCTCTTTTTGCAGCATCATTACTAACTCATTGACTTACTGCTTGGGGCTCTGGGACTGCAGGGCTTTGACACAATATATCTTCTCTTTCTCCTGTTTTTTACTTTTTTTCTTTTTTTGGTAAGTTTTCCACTAACCTACACAATTCCAACTCAGGTGAGATGTAGAATTGCATAATTCCTAAAAATCTGCTTCCTTTCTCTTCTTTTCGCCCCAGATAAAGAAATAAGTAAACATGGAGGAGGCAGTGGAGACCCTGAGAAAGATAGAGCAGAACTACAAGCTCTTCCAGCAGCAGCAGTTTACATTTGTCAGAGCGCTGGAACACACCCGGGAGGAAGCCCATGACTTAATCAGACCCGTGTCATCCATCACCCAGGTACAAAGCATTCAGCACAAAGTGGTCTGCCCACGAGAGCAGGGACAACATGGGGCTGCTGTGTACCTGGGGCCAGTTCAGGGATGAAAAAATGGTTTTACTAAGGGAAGATGGACAAAATCTCTCTAGAAACGTTGGTGTATAAGTCAAGATGTGGGGAGAGAAATACCTGTGTGAGAACTTCCCATTATCACAGAAGGAATCTCATTGTTGAGCAGCACTTTCTGGTTTAGTTCAACACTGCTGAGGCACAGCCAGAAATATAGGGTACAAGAAAACAATCAAACCAAGCCTCCTTCCTCAGCTACGCATGGAATCTGTAATCCTTAACTTGTAGGAACCAGCATGCCTGGCTCTTCCCCCTGGTATTGGTGCTGCTGTATCTTTCTATAGTGCTTATTAAAAATAATGGCTGTGTTACAGAGGGAGGATGATGGATTGAGGGCTGAAAGTCCCAAGTGGGCAAGGGGTATTCTGGGCTAGTAAGTAAATTGTCTTGGAATTTTTATAACATGGTGTACTTAAAAGTAGAACTTGGACCACCTGGAGACAGAAGGGGGAAGAAAAATCTAAATCAAATCAGAATTGTGGATTTGAGACAGCAGAACGCAGGCACAAAACCCAGATGGATGCCAAAGGCAGAGTGAAAGCCAGGCTGCTGTCAGGATTAGGACATGGAATGAGCTGGTTGTCTTTTCCAAGGGCTACCTCTCTCTAATATAAGGGCTTTGCTCATTGCATTGAAGAGGATTGTGATAGACATTGCACTGAGCCATTTTTTTCTAAAAAGAGGCATTGAGATGTTGTGTAACATTATGCTGTTTTTACAAGCTCTGATATTCCAGTGGTACTTCTTGGCAGAGGTGAAAGGGCTGCTTGTGGTGGGGGTGAAACCTGGTGAGTTGTGGCCTCAGAATTACATGGATCCACAGCATCCTTTGTGATACAACATGAGAGCTCCGTGGTGCCAACTGTACTCCTGAGGGGGAGGATGGGAAAAGGAAAAGAGCAAATTACTGCAAAGGACAGGGAGCAATTGGTGCAGCACACACTGGTGATGCACTGAGCAGAAACTAAACCCCTACCAAAGAAACTTCACTGTGACAAAAGCAGGCTCCCATTTTAGTTCACTGCCATTCTCCCTATTTTTAATTTGCCATGGGAGGGCACAAGAATAAAAGCAGAAAACACAGAAATGTGTGTGGTGTCAGCCTACAGCTTACTTGACTGCCAGCTCTCTTTGCATGGAAACATAGACACTACAGAAAAAAAATGATATGGTACTTGAACATTGCTAAATTTCCAGCCCTCAGCAAATTTATGTGGCAGTGTTTTTAGTGCAGAGTGATGACATTTCTCTGGGAGGAGAGGAGAGGAGAGCATAGGAAGGTGGAAAGGTGGGAGTGCACACCACAGTCAGGCAGCAACAACTCTTTAAAGCTTTCTACATGGAGTAGGATATAAAGTCTGGCTTGTGCAGAGCTGGACAGCCCTTGCAAGTTGTTCCTGTAGTCTGGGTCCCTGTCCTGGTCATTCAGGTGCAACTAACTCTCTGTTGTTGATGTGGACAACAACAAGTCCTGTTATCCCACTGGTGAACATCCAGGCTAAATTGATACTCTCCTTAGGACTATTTCTGCTCACATCAGCAATAAAAAACCCTGCCACTCACAAGGACACAGCACTTAGCAAATAGCATGGAAGGAGGAATCTGTGGTGAAAATGGACTCATTTTTACTTTTCTTAAAAACCTGCTGAGAATTTGGCCAAGCACATTCCATGGCTTTTCTGTATGCAGAGACTGTATCCATGTTGGAACAGCTACTTCCCTCTTGTCTTGGAACCTTACAGAAAGCACTGGAGGTGTTGGAGTCCAGCTCTGGCTGCCAACCAGCCACTCAGAATTTTATATTCTGAAGAGCCTGTAATTTCTTTGGAGAAGATACTTAATCCCTTGGCATGGCATTTACTCATGCAATGCCATCATTCTGAGTAACACAATTGCTCAAGGCAAGAGAATAGCATTGCTCTAACAGGTTAGCCAGGGCAATTTAGGTTAAATGGGTTGAGTTTGCTGTCATGTGCCAAATAAAGACCCATGAAGGATGCATGATGCAAGCACATCACTCCAAACCACTCCCTGTTTGGTGGCTGCCCTCACTTCCCACCCTGCTATTCCCAGCAGCTGTGGCAGGGGCAGAGGAAGCAGACAGAAGACTCTACTCCCACTCAGCCTGTTCCTGCAGTGCTGGCAGCACGGCTGGGGTTTGGCACTCTTACCCTTCGAAGGGTGAGGAGGGCTCAGTGTGCTGATGAACAGATTTACTCCAGCCTTCCTCAGTCATGAGGAATGACAAGTAAACATCCCATAGTGCTCACACCTGAGAGCCACAAGAGAAAGCACTCCTCCATAAACTCAGTGCAGTTTAACATAATTTACCTGTTTTCCCCCCTGTGCAGGTACAATGCTACAAGGACCACCACTGTTTCAATTCCACAGACAGGCGCATCCTCAACATGTTCATCTCCATCTGCAATGATCTCCGCAACCTCTGCCAGAAGCTGGAAACAGTGTATTCTGGTGACAGTGTGGCCAAGGGCCTTTTGGAGAAATGCAAAGTGCTCCTTAATGACAGCAACGACCTCACTGCCATCCGAGCCACGTAGGTGCTTCCTCAGCTCAGCTCCTGGGATTTGACTGTCGGTGCTGGGGGACTGGCACTGCACATTCCCACCTGGCATCTCCACCAGTTCTGTCACACCTTCCTGGCTTTCGTGAGGGTATAAGGTGCTCCCCAGGTTACTGTTCCAGCTGTTGGGAAAACACTACTGGTGTCCATTTGCACAAAGGGGGCTGGTTTGTTTATCTGTCCTTTTTGCTGGTGCATTGCAGGGCAGGTAAGTGCCCTGAGGTTGTGCAGAGCAGGTTACCTGCTCCTGCCTCCTGTTGCTCCTCTGCACAGAGCTGATGTCTCCAGGACAAGCGTCTATATGTCCTCTCCAAGACTTCCAGATCTATCCCAGAGTGGTTTTTGGCAGGACTCATTCCTCAACATGCAGCTCTATCCGTACCTTTGTGATTTTGGGAAATGGCTGGCTGTGCAATCTTGCTCTTCCATGGGGGTCTGAGGGTGGTTCCCAGGGTTGCACTGCTAGGACTCCTCTGCCAATTGTTTCCTCTGCCAATTCTCTGTCTCACAGCTACCCCCATGGTGTTGTGAATTACCTGAGCTTGGACGAAGCAAGGAATCGCTATGGAGGTGTGGTGAGCCTCATCCCCGTCGTTATAGATACCATGAGGGAGTGGATAACCTACACTAAGAGGCACCTGCTGTATACTGTGAGTCATGGACGTGCCACGTCCAAGAAGGAGACACCCACTTCCCAAACACCACCTTCTGTGCACTTTGCAGCTCGGACCTCCATTAGTAACAAACATACTGTACAATTGCAGGAAAAAGATTTCCAGAAATATCTGTGTGAAAATCAACGTCCGCAACAAAAAGCTCCCTGGAGGCCACCAGGCAAACACCCCTATTAAAGGATCAAAGCTCCTGCACCTTCAACCACCTGGCTGATTAAAGACAGTGAAATGAACACTAGAGATCCATCCTGAGTCCACTTTCTGAAGAGTTGGCCTGCAGCCAGTCTGGGACAGATGCATTCACCCTCCCTTGCTGATATTTCCACTCCTCAAAGTCATATCCCAACAGAAGTAGCTGTAGCAACAGCTGGTCCCTGGGACCAGCACTACAGTGGGAGCAGGGAACAGTCAGGAGTCATCAGGTTCTAATCTCTCAGATATGAATCTTGGATAAGCTACTTGAAATAGGATTACATTTTCTTAGTCTCCTTTCTGAGTCCCCTCCCTTGCCACAGCCAGCGGGGTGAAGAACCTGCCTGTCTGAAGGATGTTATGCAGAGCAGCAAAGGTCTGGCATTATGGATTCAGACATGTCTTTGAGAGTTAGACTTGTCTCTAAAATTCCCTCACTCCCATAGAAATTGTTTGGCTATCTGGACCACGGAAACCCTGTTTACAGGACACTAAGGAGGTCTCCCATACATGCCGTTGGCTACAGAGGCCAGTGTGCTTCAGCTGTGCTCTGCTGCAGCCTCCCGTAGCTCCTCACACCACGGAACATCTCCCCTTACACTTGTTTGACTCCTGTGCTGTCAGAGGTGGAGATTTAAAGCAGAGCAGAGCTCGTTTTGCCCTTAGTTTGTGTGTACTGACAATAGCCAAACATGGACAAAACAGCCCTGTGCTCCTCAGACCTCCACAAAATAAAAGCCATTTCCAGTCCATGTGATTCATGGGAATATGGTGGGAGCATCATGTTCAGATGGTTCCTATTCAAATTGCAAATTAAACTGCCTGTGCTTTGCCTGTTTCAAGGCAAGGTTAGCACTATATTAGGCTAGATGTCCCATCTAAGGGGCGGGCCCGTGATGGCCCTGGGGCTTAAACCATGGAGCATGGGGTCAGCACGTGGTCAAACCTTATAACCCTTTGTAAATAACACAGTGCTGTCCCTGTGTCTGACTGCTCTTTTCCCCTCCCACAAGCCAATTACCTCCTGCTCTTTGCTTCCTGCTGGAAGACACTCCTGAATAAACAGTATCCCCTTGCCTACCTGACTCAGTTTGCTAAAACGGTGAGAAAACTTTTGCCTTAAAATCACCAGTTTTTGGCAACAAGCAGCTAAAAGCAGAAGGCTGAGTTAACATAGAGGAGGGGGCATAGGAAGGAATGACAGCTTAGATGAAAGTATTTTCAGGAGTACTTTTATTCCTCACATAACCCCATGTTGTTTTGCACTTTTTTCCTTTCCCCTACCCACTCGTAATGCAATGCACCCCACCCAGGCTGGAGTAGAGCCCTTTATTTAGAGAGACTTGATCCAACTGAACTGAACCTGGGTGAACTCAAAATGGTAACAGAGGGTCACAAAGCGACTCCCAGGCACTACTGGGACCACAGCCAGTGGAATGTCACCGTCATCCTCTCTGGCTTCACTTGAGATCCCTGCTGCAGAGGCAGCTTCAAGCTGAAAAATCCAAGTTGTGGCAGCTGCCCTGTTGTGTTCCATGTTGCAGAGAAGTGTCCAGTGACAGTTGCTGTCTTGGAAAGCTTTTCAGGGCAAGCTGCGAGGACTGAATGATGACAAATTGGGGACACAAGAGATGCTATTCCCAGATCTTGTTCCCAACCTTCTTGGCCCTGTCCTGTAGTTTAAATTTGAACACACAGGCTCTGAGGAGACCAAAATTATCCTCCAGTTTGTAGCTCACTTGCAGCTTCCAGGGATGAGGACAGCACAAATGGTTTGTCAGAAGTCTTACTAAACCCAGTCCACTCCTGCTGCTCAAAACCCCAGTGCAGTTGTCATGTTGTGCTTGAGCAAGGTGATACACACAAAAACCAGTTCCCATATCTTAATAAGATTCATACACACAAGAAACAGTTCCCAAATCTTAGAAGTAATTTCTAGCCTAGCCCTATCCTTTCAGTCAGTGCCATGCAGCCAAAATTTTAAGACCCAAGCAGAAAAATGATTGCAGAAAATTCGCAGTCTGAAGTTCGATAATGACAAGCCCAGAATCTGTTGGAAGACTGCAAAGTCTCATAAAAACATCTAGACAAATTACTTAATTTCCATACAAGTTCTTCTCTTCCAGAGTGGATGGACACTTCAAAAGACAAAAAGATAAAGCAAGAATTGTTTTTCTCTACTACAAATCAAGCTGTTTGAAGAATTTACATAAACAGGATGTAAATGCCAAACACAAAAGTGCAATAAAGTTTTACTTTAGCCTCGGTGAGCATAAAATTGCAAGATACACACTGAGAAACCAGGCAGGGCACCAGACTGACTTTCCTACAGATCTGTCAGTTAGTCCAAGAAATAAATGCTTTTTTGTTCAAAGGCTGAAATAGAGATATGGGCTGGTAATAGATGATCTCAACAGAATCCTGGCATGTGTATGAATTATCTTTGTGCTCCCCTTGAGTCAGCTAAGGGTCAAACCAGGCTTTTGTCAACCTGAGCAACCTGATCTAATTGAAGACGTCACCACTCACTGTAGGGGGTTGGACTAGGTGAGCTTTAAAAGTCCCTTCCGACTCAAACCATTCTGTGATAAAACATTCTGTATGTTCAATATCTGGTTCCAGCCTCACACACTGAGAGGACAAGGCACAGCTCAGACCCCGAGAAGTTAAGATGAAGTGTCAAGAATGGTGGTGGGCTCTGGAGGGCACCAGAAGGGACAATTCAAGGCAGAGAGGAAACTCGGCACCCCAAAGATGCCATTGATGCAGAGCGAAGGGATGGGCTTGGCAGGGCCTCTAGCGGCCACCTTGCATCAGTGTCCAAACCTCTCAACACCAATTTTTAAACAGTTCCAATGATCCTGCTGTACCCCCTCAGTCCTGAATCCACAGCGACTTTTCAACATCGGTTACAGGAATCCAACCCCTGGGATACAGCCCAGCACTCCTGTGGGGCTGCCCGCTCCCACTCCCATCCCCAGGAGCTGTAATTTCACAAGAGCCACCAGCTGTTCCCTGTCACCACTACCCTGTTTGCACCCGTGTGTGCACTGTGGTCTTGAGCAGGGTATGGAAGGGAAAAGCACAGCCAGGGACAGAGCCAGCTAGTGACAGCAGCCCCAGCTTTGCAAACAAGGCTCTGACATTTCCAGCTATTAATTTCTCTAATCACTGTGCAGTCCCAGCCTGCAGGGGCAAGGCCATGCAGAAGTTCACTCGCAGATTGCAGCACTGAACTGTTTGCAGTTCATTTATGGATTATACTGGCACATGGTTGGTGAGCTTGTTCATCACAGAGGAAAAAAAAGCTTTGGCTCCATGCAGAAAAATGAGCTTCTAATGGTGAATCCTGTGCCAAGGGACAACAGCACTGATCTGCTCTGGACTGTCCCAGCTGGGAAGATGTCTGGACACTGAACTCCTTTCTGTGTGTTTTGGTCCCAAAGAGGTTAGCTGGCAGGGAATTTAACACAGAGTAGTGCAAAACAATACATTTTATTTGTTCACAGTTAAACACAAGCAACTGCCTTGACATTTTAGAACATTCTAATAAGGACAGCAAAACCTCCTTTTGGTTTAAGTTCTCTTTAGCTTACGATTGTACCATTTCCTTGTATTTCATATTTATGGCATTTAATGTGGATTGTTTAACATGCTTACAAAGAGCGAGGCAGGGAACAGATTAACTTGACAAAGACAGCAATTTTAGATTTAACTAAAAGCAGTCAGTTAAAAAAATCTGTTTCCACTTCACTGATGGGACCCCTTCAAACAAACTGCAAGTTAACTACATACAGCAGATCCATGATTTTTAGACTTAACGAAAGAAAATTGCAAAATTTGTTCCTCCATAATCTTTGTGGTCCATAAACAAACCTAAAGTGGTTTCCATCACTATCCTGGTGCTAAAATCCTGTTTAAAAGAAGAAAAAAAGCCACCTTATCAAAGGGCTTGCGTTGCTGCTAGGGCAATTTTGTGAGCGACACAAACCCGCTTCTCCTGGGAACGCCAGATCCAGGCTCGGGAACGAACTCCTCCAGCATTCCCAGCTGAGCTGGCCCATCAGGCCCTTTGTGTGCAAACCCTTCACTCCTGGGACTGGGATCCAGTGGGAAAGGGGCAAGAAACCTCCAAATCTTACCGAAACACGCGCTACCACGTTTGCTACCACTATGTCTGAGAAAGCCTAAAGACGTCGACAAAACCAGGCTGTCACTTACAACCAACTCTCTACTCTCTACTCCATGCAGAGTCAGCTTTGACACAACCACTGAAGTTCACCTCTACTCTCAGAGCTCGGACTGACCAACCAAAAGGACACGGAGAATAATTTAAGACAAGCAGAAATGTATTCAGACCTTGGAGTTACGGAGGAGGCAGAAATGGGAGGAAAAGTCCTGTCAGGAGCAAGTGAGCTGAGCACCAGCTGCTCTGACAGTCTCATTCCCATCCAGGCTAAGAAGGGATTTGAACTACAAATGCAAGTGTACTTGGACTTGATTTCTCTGTGAGGTGTTTCTTAAACAGCAGCTGCCACCCACAGAATGTTTAGGAGAAGAGGCCACATGTGATACAGGGCAACTGTGAAGCCTGAACCATCTGAGCACACCTGGACCCAGCCACGTGGGACATTTAAAACAAGCACTGCCTTCCTAACAGCAGGCCCTGTTCTGCCACGAAGGAGATTGAGTCTGACTACTGACTAGCCCTGATCCCACAATCCTCCTTCACAGTAGGCTCATCATCAGCTTCAAACATGATTAACACCAAAAGGCTTCACGCCAGGATTCTGATTTCAGTTTGAGCAGGTTCCTCCTCAGCCTTGTCATCTAAGGAAGTAGGATGAGGATGAATGGGAGAGACCTAGAGCCAAAATGGCATCGCTGACCTGAAAAATGTGCTGCAATCTGAGTAGAAGCACTCAAAGGAAACCATGTTATCCAAGTCAAACCTGAAAAGGTATTCCTAGGAAGAATGAAGCCTATTTCTTGGACGCAAAACATTGTGGTCTTGCTCAGACCAGGAACAAAGAGCAGAACTATGAAGGAGGGTGAGGCAGCACATTTCCCTGATTAGAGAAACAAATCCTCCTCTGCAAATCTTCCTAAGTTTGGAATTCTACATCCATGTTCTGCATCCTCTCCCTTCTTAAGAAAAGCTTCCTCTTCCCTCTTCTCCCACCCCAGTTGCTTTCCCATATGAACCAGTGTGAGGTCAGTCACAGTCTGTCAGGCAAACACTTCAAATACCAAGAAGATCTGAAGCTGGTGTTTTAACAAGTCTTTAGCATTTACAGTCTCTTCTGCATTACAAGCTCCAGTTCCTTTTTGTCTGTTCAAACGTAACTTTCCAGGAAATGTTAAGGACAATATAAACAATGATCGTGAATTAGGGTGAATGAATAATTTTGCAGAGGTACAATGTTCTTTAGACATCTGGGTATTCAATCAGACTCCAACTTAATGTAGGCTGGGCTCTGAGGCATGTGGGACAGTGGACAGGCAAAAATAGAGAATGCACTGGAAATCCTAGTGCTGCTTCTTTCCAGGATGAAAGGAACCAAAGTCACCCGGACAGGCAGCATAACCAACTGCTCTAAATGGGAAGCTTGCAAGGAAATACAAAGCATTCAGAGTAAACTCATAAATGTTAATTTGGCCTCATATTGCACTCAAGTTCATAAACGCAGCCACTCAACTGGGGACAGGGAGAAAGGGAAAAAAATACTTGTAAATGCTAACAGTTGTCCCTTCAAATTAGTACACACTGCTAAAGATTGAATTTGAGAAAGAAGCAAGTGTTAGGCTGGGCATTTCAATTCCAGACCCAAAAATCCACTTTGCATTTGTTCAGCAGCCTCCTTCTATTCCTGGCCATCAATCCTGCTCCACTGCATGAGCCACTGCTCAGACCAAAGAAACATAAAAGCTTTTAGTTAAACTTGCACTCACGCTTCCTGTTCTATGCCAAGAATATGAAAATAACACTGATTGACTATCTTCCTCTTTAACTGTGGTCATGATGAGATTCGTTGTAGTCCATGATATGAAGCTGTCCAACACTGCTTTCCTGGAGCTTAGGCGAGAGGTTATCAGGGCTTGGAGGGGCCTTTGACTCCGTGCTTGGATCTTTACATAGTTCAGTCTTTAGGGCATCAGACAGCCTGTTGATGGTGACCCCCTCCTCATCACACTGGCTCTCACTCTTGTTGCGAAATAATTCTCGTGCCTTCATTCCAAGGAAGCTCTTGGAACTTGGGAGTGAACCTACAGTCAGTGGGACAGTAGTGGAGGGCTCCAGCAACACGGATGTCTCCCAGCGACTGCTCAATCTCTGGTTCTGGGGTTTTTCTGGGGTGGAGAGCTCACTGCTGCTGCCCCCCTTACTGCTACTGCAGCCTCGAATGCTGGGAGGTTTGGTCTCTCCATTTCTACCCATTGTTTCTTCACTGTGTCCTGCTGTATCTTCATTACCACAGTCCAGCCTGTTTGGGGAAGAGAGAGGACACAGTGTCAAGGAAACCACAGCAATTAACAGTGGAGAGGGAAATGCTGGCTCAGGCAGGTTACTTTGATTACTTTCCATTTCTGCTACTGGGTATGTACTTCAACAGGTTTGCTTTCACAGTTTTGTGGCAAAGCAGGAGTGACAGGGGATAACCAGATGTGTCACACACTTAGCTTTGCAACATCCACTGGTTTTTGTCCAAAACGGACAATAATCCCACATGGGTCCTGCAGATTTCACACCACCACCCTCACCTTTCTTCTGCTGCTTCAGCTGCTTCTGTTTTATCATCTTCAAGTTTTTTCAGTAGGCTGCTCTTCTCCAGCCGCCCAAACAGATCCAAGATCTCCAGCTCAAACGCCTGGGTGATTCTTTTCTGCGCCTTGTACCTGCTTTCTACTGCCTGCAGCTGACCCCTGAGCAGAGAGAGAAACCAGAACGTCCAAAGTCTCCAGATTCTGCCTCAGCTGTGACAGTGCATCTGTTAAAGCACAGCTAAAATGTTACATAGGAAGCCCCTACCTTGCTTGGATTTTAACATCTTCCAGGTATTTCTTTTGCTCCAGGAAGAGGTGGTCCTTTTTTGCAAGCTGAGATTCCAGTTCAGCTATCCTTTTCTGGGAAGCATCAAGCCTTTGGCTTTGCTGCTGAACACACAACTTTGCTTTCTCCAGTTCTTTCCGAAAAGCAGCGTGCAACATTTCAACCTCCTCGAAGCAAACAATGCAATGGTAAAGTATAATTTGATCCTGTGTTATTTTTATTGGTGTTTAGACATGTTTCTGATGTTATAAATAGGCACATTTTAAAGCAAGCTAGAATAAAAGCAGCATTTGTAAAAACAGATATAGAAAACTAGCCCTGCTGAGGATGCACACTATTAAAATAACTACACATCACTGGAATTTATTAGCACATTAATGTTCTTTATGAAAACCTCTTTTCATCAAAGCACTCTTGCCAGTTCTGCACTGGATTAGAGTATACAAACTCCATTTTAAATCCATTTTTCCAACATGACCTTCATTAAATACCAGTAAAAGTCTTTTTCAGTGTATTATTCACCTTCTTTAATAATGTGCTCTCACGCAGGAACAGTTATATTGTTGTGTAATTTACTTGCTTCTAATTAGAAAAAAGTTTCTTTGAAGTCAGGAAGTAAAACCATATGAACCACAGAAGTTTCAGTGAAGTTACTGGTAACTTTTAATAGGAAAATGAGTGAGTGGGAAGGCTGAGATGCTCACATTAAAGTAACACCTCATGAAAACCCGTAAAGTCCTTGTTAAGATCTTTCCACAAATTCTGGCACTACAACCCTGCATTATTTTACCAACAATCTGCTGCCAGTTACATTTGAGCACAGTAAAGTCTTGGCCTTTGGAAAAGAAATTGCTAAGAATTTACATCAGGTGGCTAAAACTGACTCCAAGTGTACCCCAACAACCCCTTCTTAGCTTTCAGAAGGGGCAGTGAAGAGATTCCTCAAACCTCCAGGGCACAAAAAATCTGAACAGAAGATCAGATATAAAATCATATTCCTGAAAATCAGTTTCAGAACAAAGAATCTGTTAAGTTACAAGGCCTTTCCTTCTGAAGGCTGGGAACTGCTGGATGGTGACCTCAAGAGAAGTCTCCCCAGAAGTCCTCTCCACTGATACCTTTGTAGTGTCTGTGTGCTTGTGCTGCAGCTGCTCCAGGTACAGCTCGTTGACCTCCCCAAGAACCAGCAGCTGCCTGTTCAAGAACTCCATCTGCTGTTGCACCGACTCACTGTTGGAAAGCTGGGAAGGGAAATGGAACAGAATCCAACACTGCGATGAACAGTTCAGCAGAAGAGTCGCAGCTGGCAGGCACAATGTTTTCTGGGTATTTTTATAAAGAAGGGAGACAAAGACTAGAATCCAATGCATCATAGGGAGTGTTAAATGAATTGTTTTCATAAAGAACTTTTCACTTCCATTCAACTTCTGATATAAACAAGATCTCTACGATGTTAAGATTAAGCAGAGTTTTAAAACAAGATCGTAACACTCAATCTGTACATTACTGCTTTGGAAAAAGCCAAAATGAGAAGTTTCAGAAGGCCCTGAACTGAGTTTAGAGTTTCTTCAACAAAATACATTTTTCTGTGTTGTTTTTGTGCAATTAATATAAGACTATGGATCTAAGCAACGGCTTCTTTCAGAACAAGAAAGTAAAACCACCTGATGAAAATTATCAGATAAAAAATAACCAGAAAGATACAAAGGAACCCTGAGAGCACTGACTTTTCTTACCTTTTGAGAAACTTGGCTAAGCAGCAGTTCAGTGTGACACACCTTGTTGTTGGCCTTCTTTAACTCTAATCTCAGATCTGCTATCATGTTCCTGCAATCTTCCAGCTTGGTCTGTTCAAGTGACAAAAAAATTAATTACTCAAGGTTCTGAAACCTCACTAAGGACAGCAAGGGCACAGGCCTGGCAAGCTGTAAAACCCTGAGCACTGGAAATCAAGTTACACTGACCCCCAAAGCAGCTAAGAACTTGTCTTTTCCTATTTCCAAGCTGGAGACAGGACAAAACAGAACTATAAAAGGATGATACTAAGTTAAGCACGTCCAATTATGCAGTCTTATTCTGAATCAGGACAACTCTAATAGAAATGTGCAGCTTTCTCTCAGGTATTTCATGCCTTGTTATTAAGAAGGTTATTTTTAAAACTAGTAAGTAGACAACAAATTGTTGATGCTTCATACCTGCAATTCCTGGCTCTGGTTATAGAATTCCTCCCGGTCGTGCTGCAGCTGTCGGATCTGGCTGTGAAGCTGAGCCACAATATTATCATGTTCCTCCTGAAACTGGTGGTACCTTGCCTGTTCTTTCTGCAGACTCAGTTTCAAGGCCTGGATCTCCTTTTCCTGCAGTTTCAGCTGATCTTTCTGTTAAGAATCCCACAGGAAGCATCAGACAAGACACCTGCCTATCAGTTAGGACATCTATCCTCAGCCAAGCAAAGCTGTCATTACCAGCATGCAGGCAAACACTTTTCCACACATACAACATTTTATAGAGCATCTTCTCAAGGCTTTTGGGGTTTGGCTGGGTTTTGGCTGAAAAGGAGATGAAATGGTGATAAGTGTGGACAGGCTGAAAACTCACAGCCATGTTCGAAGGCACAATGAGCAACAGCCTGTTTTGACACTGCCTCTCATGCTTTCAACAGGGACTTAGACCTCACAGCTGAAGCAACAGTTCACCTCCCAAAACCTATTTGGGAGTCTATTTTTGGCTCTTGTAGTAAATTATCAGAAGGTGAAACTGTTGATGAAATTAGCTATAATATGAAAATACAGAATGAAACACACTTAAATCTGTACTGAAATATTCTTCATTACTTCAAACTCTATCACAGTGAACACCTCTGTAAAAGGACGCTTGAATTTTCAGTTTTTGCAATTACTCCACAACGGAGGAGCAAAAGGACAATACTTTATCAAATATGCAATAAGGTGTTTATCCAGGCATTGAACAACTCTCCGTTAGAAGGGAAGCCTGTACCATTAATCAAAAGCAAGTGCTGGCAGGGGTCAAGCACAAAAGATTCAGCTGCCTGCAGTCAACTAGAAACTACTGACATTAATAGTGACAGTGCACAGAACTCCTGCACAAGTGACTCCACGAACACCAGCTTTCATAAGGTGAGAAATGAGGCTTCTTTGTTAATTGAGTGGTACAGAAAGACACCAGCCAGACCAATTAACTCTTGTTGCAGCACCAGTGTGTCTCAGTCACTGGTGGAGCTGCACCCCTGCTCACCATGGCAGCATTGTGCTCCTCCAGAGCCGTGGCTTTGATGACTTTGCGCAGGAGCCGGCGGTTGCGCAGCGCATGCTGCTGCCTCTTGAAGCGCTCGTACAGCAGCTGGTTGTGCAGCAGAAGCAGTTGGTTCCTCAGGGTGTGAATCTCATCCGAGGGGGGAGAACCTGGAGTGGGAGACAGAAGAGGTTACTGAGCTGCACTCTTTGCTTTATTTGACCTCCAACATTAAATCATAAATATTTTTCCCAAAGCAATGTGCATATGCCCCAAAGGGATCGCTCCTTTGATTAGGGAAAGAAAAGCCAAGCCACCACCACCACAGAAGCCTAAGAGCACAAAACTAAGACACAGACACATAAATAAGCAAGAAAAACAATCAGTTTCAGATTCAACTAGCACTGAGAAAGTGAAAGGATCCGTCAGATGACCAGCAGCACTCTGAAGCTTAGCAGGACTGAAATTGTCAAAAGCAGAAGCGTTTAGAATTTGGCACTTTTCAAAGATTAAAAACGCAGCTCATCTCTCTGGAACACAGCTATCTGCTAAGCAGACAAGCCATTACTTAGTGGAGGGCATCATCTTTCTGCAGCATTAGTTAAAAACCCACAAGCACAAAGTATGCAGGTCATTGTTTAAGCAAGTCTAGTAATAAAGGAACAGATTGCCAAAACACATGAGAAATTTCCTCACCTCCAAAGTGAGTCCAGTCAGCAGATTTGCTTGGCAGAGACAATCTGAAAAAAGAAAATGCAGCATTAACAGGTAAGTTTAAGTATAAAAATGGAATGTTCACCTCAAAAGAGCTTATATCCTAGTAAAAGTACAATTAAGGTCAGTTGGTATAAAAAGATTAAGGAGAAACTGTGCAGCTGCTTTACAGGCACAGCTTAAAATTAAGCCAGCATAAAAAAAAGAGTAACAAGAAAGTCTGCAAAGTAAGATTTTCAGTCACCTACTTGTTCAGCTCCTTAGTGTGTGCATCTGCTCCTTGCTGAATCAGCCTGTCCAGCACTTCCACGGGAGACGTTGAGGACTTACAGTCTTCATCCTGAGCTCCCCTGGCTTTCTTTAGCAGCTCCTCAGTCTTCTTGCCAACAAAGAGGTAGGCAGTCTTTGGTAATGCAACCTCAAAGAGGTGCTCATAGAGGGGAGGCTGCCCACTCCCAAACACCACTCTCCTTTGTACTTTGCAAGGGCTGGGAGTGAGAATACTCGGCTCCCCAGAGGTTCCTTCCCTGTTCCCAGCAGGGCTTTCCCCAGAGCCTCCACAGGGCTTGTCTATGGGAGTAAACGTTTGTTTGGGTGTTTCCCATGCACCCTCAGGCCCAGGCTTGTCCAGAGATGTTAAAGGCTCAGAGGCCTGACTGTGTCCCTGAACACTGGAGGCTGCTGAGTGGGTCTTCTTCTGAGAGCCAGACAGACTTTCGTTTGTGCGGTAAAATGGGGAGTCAAATCCTCCTCTAGGCACCATGTGTTCAGCATCAGTCGTGATCTCGGAGATCTCCTTCGATATTGCATCTGAGGAGCGGAGGAGCATCATGATCTACCTTGTATTTCAACAGGATAAACATTTCCTTAGCTAAGATGTAGGTAAGGAGGACAAACATTACCTTCCTCTCTGTCCTTCTCAGCGCTATCTTCAATCGACAACCCACCTAAAAACTCTGCAAGATCACTTAAGGTTACTGAACTTTTACTACTGGGTATGTCTGGAAAAAAACAGAAAACAAAAGGCTGGTTTTACAGGTGTTGTTCTCTCCAACCTTACCACAGCACAAAACACAAGCCTTTTACTGCTACAAGGTCCTTGGAATAAACTTGTCCCTACTGCAGATGCTTCCTCAGAGGAGGAAGTTACCTGACTCCTGTTCCATTCCACGTGGAAAACAGTTCAGGAATCAGTCACAGGTCAGCCCTGATCCAAAAATGTAATTTTGTAAACTTAACATTTGCTATTGCACAACCTCTGTGAGGAAGAATGTACTGTTTGCAATTTAACCCATTAAGTAAATAAAACAAGGTGGCTTGTGTACACTGTGACTGCTCTATTCCACATTAGCATTAACCTCCCCTTTAGCTTCTGATCTGGCTCCACAGGGACACAGTACCTGCCTGAAAAAAGGAAATTCTGCAATCTGATGTAATTCAAACTTCCCAATATGTGGCTACTGATCAAAACTCAGACAGCAGCTGAGAAATACATACTCAAACCTGTAGGATAGAAACCTCATGCTCAGCATCAGGAACCCAGCAAAAAACCTTGGCTATTTTAAACCTGGAATTCACAAAGTTCAGATTCCAGTGGTACAACACAACTATACCATGGAAAATCAATTTTAAATGTCACTATCTCCAGTTTGAAGATGGTCAAGATTCACAGCACAGAAGTCTCAAATACAGTGTCAAAATCCCTTTCTACAGGTGTCACAGATGTAGATGACAGAGAATGGAAAATGGAATCTACATTTACCTATCAAAAGTTGAGTTCGTCAACCATCCACTGTTGATTTCAATATTCCACAGAACTTTAAAAAGGTTCAAGTACAGCAAGATAATTGTAGATAGAAAACAAAGTTTTTTCAGAAGGCTTTAAGAGGGAGCATCGTATCTATGCTTATATGCAGTCTTACAGTTTGATCCAGACATGCGACAGAAAATTTGCTGAAGCAAAATTTAATATACAACTTGCTGCTTCTAATAAAAATAATCATCTTCAAAGAATCAGCTTTTATAAAAATAAATATGTTTTTTCAGCCTTCAGTATAGACTTGTGTATTTAAATATGCAGAAGAGCAAGGTAAAAAAAGTCTCAAAGTATTTCTGAATGTGAATAGTGAAAATGAAATCAAAAGCATCACAAGAAGGTTTTAAGTTGAATCACAGGTTAAGGCAGAATTCTGGAACTGCAAAGAACTCAGGAGGGAAAAAAACCAAAACCATGGAAAAGTGTTTGGGAATTGGAACATGTGTCAATAAAAACTGGAATTGTTTACAATAGGTTGTTGTAATGAGGGGAAGAAAATGGAGTTTACCCAATGATTTATCGCTGTTTATGACATTTTGCTGTCGGTACAGTAAAGGCCTCCCAGAATCTGGTTTGTCCTCCTGGAAAACAAAAGAAACCCAAAATACATTATTTATCTTATATTTCATTAGCAACTGTGCAGCTGGAACTGGCAATAGATGTCTAAACTTAGAAAAAAAAGTTTTTGCAGTGAAATGCAATATCTTTTATAAACCAGCTACTCTGACCTTTCTCAGTCACTGCATTAAGACAAGTCAATGAAAAAAAAAAAACAGATTAGTTCAGCAGAAGAATTTTATAATACCTTTTTAGGAGGCGTGGCAGCAGCTGAAGGGAGTGAAACATGCACAAAGTCATCTGAAGTGCAGGGTGGAGGAGGAGATGTGGCTGGTGTTCCCAAAGGTGTTCCTTTCCCCCCTGCTGAAAAGGAACACAAGTTCTTTCAGCAGGTTCCCACTTCCTCCTTTCAGCTGAACATTGTATGTGAAGAATTGTACATTTAAACATTATCTCATAGCATTTACTTCTTCAATCTCTTTCAACTGTTTATCAATACAAAAGTGCAGTTTCCCAAAAGGTGCTTCAGACTTTGGCACTGAATTCAAAGACTTCCTCTCTCAGTTTGCATCAGCACAGCTCTAGGTGAGGTACTCAGTTCACGGGAGTAATCAATCAAGCCTATCAATGGGCATGATGTGGCATTCCCATTTAAGAAGCTGGCAGTAAATTTCAAAGCCAGAATTTCCAGTAAAAGAAACCTTGAAGTCCTAATTCCAAAAGGCAGCACATACCAGATGTGCCAAAAGCTTTGCTGTAGGGTTGTGATGCAGCCTGGGATGACTCTGATGGGACAACGCTGGGGGATGTTGGTGGCGTGGTCATACCACACACTGCAGAAGGACTCCAGATGGTGACCTGTGCCGCAGAATAAAACACAGCAGACCTCAGAAAAAGGAAGATGTGAAGCACCTGGATCCAGGTTCTCACACAGGAAATCAGGCAGAGATTAAATGTGAAACAAACACCAGCTTCTGAGGAATTCACAGCACACCTCAAAACCATGAATTTTTAAGACTAGCACAAGAAACTATGAAAATGCAAAGCATGAAAACTTGCTGGCCTTCATCTTCTGCTTTACCTGCTGTGGCTCAGTTGACAGCCTCGTGGACTGTGGGCTCAGAATCTGAGGTAGCTGCCCTGGCATTTGTGATAGTGTTAGCTGAGGAGTGGAATATGGGGTAGAAGTCCCTGAAAGTTAAAAAAAAAAAAAGAGAGAATCAAAACTCAAAAGTATCCAACACATGAAATACAAACCCAGGATTCTTCTGGCTAGGACTTAAAGGCTTTTAATAAAAGCATTTCAAATCCATTCCACATACACATTTGTAGCTAAAGACTTTTCTACCAGCCCAAGAAAATATCTATTGAATATATTACATACTTTTTTGTTGTTGTTGTTTTGGTTTAGGGAGGACAGGGGATGAAGAGACAATGTTGTGAACATGCTCTATGTCTGCACATAGAAAACATATCTACATATTTGTTTTTTTAATGATGACGTATTTTTTGGTGCCTAAGAATCAGACTTCAAGTGGGATAAATTAGTGAGATGGGTTTTTTTGCTCTAGGGCCAGTCCTTCTCCAGCAACTGGGTATTGATTAGCCATCAGGCAGGTCTTACCATAGCTGCTCTGTGTGTCAGTGTAAGAGCTGGCACTGGGGTCAGTTTGATGATGTTTTAAGCTTGTGCAGAGTTTCCAAGACACAGAGTAATAATCATCTTCATACGAGGCTTCTGCAGGGTCCAGGGAGATTTTGGCACATTCTATCACAACATCATGAGTTTCTAGTCTTTTCCACCTGCAGACAGTTTTTGGATCCAAAAGAGTAAGTTAGTCAATTATTGTTAAAAACAAGAGTTCCTGGAGATAGGAGGAACTGGCTTGTAGGATGGCTCATTTGTTCCAGACAGCTTTGCATGCTCCCAGCCAAACTGGAACAAGGCACCAGACAGAAATTGCAACCAGATGACTTGTGAGAGGGGGTCTCAAAGACGAGACAAACAGCTTTGACACAGAGATCCATAAAGGTCTGCCATGGAGTACTCTGGTAAGGAGGAACGGCATACGAAGACTTGGTGGATGCTGAGCTTCAGCACCTGTAGAAATCAGCTCAACTACACTCAGATGTTGGTAGTCAAAATTTAGACATGCCAGCAGTGAGGGAATCTGTATTATTTAAGCAAACACTGCAATGCCAGTTTCAGATCTGTTTTTCCTCCCAGGTTTGGGGAATGTTTTTTACTATCTCCTTAATCCTGAAAATTATTTCTCACTAAATTTAGCAGCCAGATTAGATCTGCCCAATATTTCAGGGGATGGAAGTTCACTGTAATGAAGAGAAAGCCCAAAAGGCTGTCTATTAAAGGCTGGGTTGCTTTTGAAAGTAAGATATTCTCTGTCCAAGATACCAAAACAGAAGGCTTCCACTGGCAGTTTTGTGCCAATTGTGCTCCTGAGTGGTGCCACCCTCCCCCCTGCAAAATTGAGCATTGTGATATTCAATGGGTTGCCAATTAGGAGTGATTTCCTAGTGGCTCTGAAAAGCAGGGCAAGAGCACTACTGTGCAGCAACAAGAGTCAAATTCTCCTCTTCAGTGGCTGGGCCTGTGGAGACAAGAGAAAAGCAGCAAGTGGTGCTGCTGCAGGCAAATGAGCCTATTGCTAAAGAAAACTAATACAGCTGATAATGTTAAGACATACCTGTTAAAAGAACTGATCTGTTAAATGAACCAATATCTAGGTACCAAAACAAGACACACTGAAGCCATTTTAAACACTTAAATCCCATTAAATACTTCAACAAATCCAAGGAATATAACCTAAACCTTCAGCCAATGAAGCACATCTATGGTAGTTCCACTGTACTCATTATAGGTAAACTGTTCTAGATATTTATGAGGATGATTGATCATTAAGTCATAAAAATAAGTCAATTGTTCAGTAGAAGACAGATGCCACCCCAGACACAAAATTAATTTAGAACCCCAAAATTGTTGTTAATGACCTTTCACAACAGTTTTTGCTTATTCATCCAGCTGTAAGCTGTGATGAAGAAAGTCTACATGTTTACCTGGTGCATCTATGAATCTGGGTGGCAAAACATCCCCACACAAACCACTGCTGACAGAAAAGCTTTTGATGCAACCTTCTGAAATAACCCCATTGAAAGCTGCTCATCTAGAGCCTGTCCTAATAGCAGAGTGAACATATAATACCTTCGTGGGTCCAGTTCATGGTCCTTAGATCCAGTCACTAACTCTGGATGAATTCGCACATGTTCCATCATTGGCTGGGAGGAAGAAGAAGGACTTGTTATCAGTGCAGCACCTTCAGATTACACTAAACAATACAAAGCGGACGAGCAAACTACTGATCCCAATAGTTCAGAAAGTTAGATTTAACAAATAAAGTTAATACACATCACCACAGCTTCAAGAGTTGATCTCAACTGAGCTTTCAGACAAAGCACTCATTTTGATACTGTTTTGTTGATTGGCCCTCAACTGAATTGGCAAATTTATTGTATTAAATTGGAATATATAGCTATAAAATCCTTGCCTCAGATAACACACAGGTGAGCAGCATTTTACCTTGACTACTTCTTCAAAGGTCTCCAGGTTTTCCTTCATACTGTAGTGAGAGCGCAGAAAGGAGACAAAATTGCAAGGATACATTCCATAAAGACGATGAAAGAGAGAATAAACGCTGGCATGAAGATGGACAAGATAAATCTCTGCCACATGACCTGGAAAAAGTAGTTAGAATCTTTTTCATTACACTGGAGAAAAGAACAAAAGTTCTAAGAATGAAAGCGAAATACTTTTAAATTTGAAATATTAACTGGAACAAGTCTTCTGAGGTACAAATAGTCCCTAGTGAAACTGTGAAATCTTTTCAGAAGGCAAGCAACACTTAGTCATCAGCTCACAGCAAACCCAAAAATTAAGATAAGGACCATTAATGCCAACCAGTGTGCTGTCATTCTCAAAGCACAGCTTTGTTTTTACTCAAGTTAAAACCTGCAACTTCTCTAGATAGTGAGCCAGAGTAAGACCAACTGAATGATTAAAAAAGGAAACTAACATTTGTTTCACTTCAAAAGGTAAGAACCAAAAGCTTGTATCCACCAAAAGCAATCACAACAGACAAATCTTACTATCCACCTTAGAAGTTCCAACCCTACTTGCAATGCAGAATGGCTCTCTAAATAGCAGCTCTATGTGCTTAACACAGCATTTGCTCATTCAGCCATGAGCCACACTCACAGATACTGCTGATGTTACACATCAGACCCCATGCAACAAATTCAGCAAAGCCAGGGCTGTGAGAAAACCAGTTCTATCAACCATCACAACTATTGAGAGTTGCCCATTAAAATAAACTCATATATGTTGCTTCTTCCCCTCCCCATTTATAACTGGGAATCTCAAGTTTCCCAAAATCTGCCTCAAACGTTAGTATTTTCCCTTCCTTCTCCATTAAGATCAATCTCTGCTTTTCACTGTCATCAGGGCAGTACTTTGGTTCAGTGGAATTTCATGCAGTAGCAGCACCACATAGAAGATTCTAAGAGACTTCTAAATTCTGAGCAAACAACTCCCCAATGCTCTCAAAGCACAGAACAGCTTGTGGGTTTAATGCATCATTTTCTGTGTTTAAATAATCTCAGACCATTAAGAGTCTCACAAAAGAATGTGCTCACCAACTGCACAGGAATTCACAAGGATACTGCCAAACCACAACTGCATGCAACGAAGTTGAAATCTCACCTGGATTCTGCAAGCACCAGGCTGAGAGACGCCCAAAGATACCAAAGAAATCATGAAGGTACTGTTTGCCAGACTGAGGAATCATTGGCAACATGGTTATTAGCACTAGGACACCTGTGGTGAGTACTACTACATCTGTGTCAGTCTGCAAGAAGGGAAAAAACCTGCATTAGTTAAATGTGTTGAACTTACTTTTTTTCCAAGGATGAAGTGAACACTGAATCATCATCATGGAAAAAGTTCTCTGTTGAAACAGTCCCTCTGAAACCTACTAGAACTTAATGATCCAAGATTACTGAGCTTTTTCAACCAGAACAACTTGAAGAAAAAAAGATTTGGGATTTTTGCTCCTACTCTGCTGCTTTCCTGTATGAAGTGTCTTGACTTAGTTAAAAAAAGGAACATCACCACAGTTCCACAGTTCAGTAAAAAAAATTGACTGATATGTGAAGCATCTCATGTGCCACCTTCCTTCCTTCCCAGAGCTAAACACACACAACATTCAGAACCTCAGAAACTGCAATTCTGATCAGGGTGTTCAAGGGTGTTGGCCAGTTACCAACACAGGAGTCAAAAGCTTTTCTTTTAAACCTGGCTGCTGGAAATTTCACCCAGCAGTAATTCAAGCAATGACTAGAACACCTTGGCTCATGCCACAAGGAAGGAGTGTCGTAGTACAGATCTTTGGCTGGATGAAACAGGGAGAGAACCAGATTTTAGGAAAGTACACAGAAGATGTTCAAACTCTTTCCTTGCTTCTCCAGTTTAATGCACATTTTCCTTGGTAGTTCCTCTGCTTCGTCAGCACAGGGTGCAGAGAGCAAAGGTCAGGCTGTAGGCAGGTGCCACTGAGCTGCTCTGGTTTTCTCCCAGGAGTCACTCAGGCTGATGGGACATAGTGGGCGGGATTTTTCCTCCTCTGTGTGTCTACAGTCTCTAATCTTCCTCAGTGACACAAAACCTATCAGAACACACTGTCCATCCCCACCCCTCTGTACACATCCCCAGCACTTCCACATCTCTGTCCTACTCCTAGCAGCCTTCTGACACATCTCACTCCTCTCTGTCACACTGCAAAGGGCAACAGATCCTGTCAAGCACGTCAGGAGTTCTAGTAACAGCAGCTGTAGCTCCTCCTTTGGCAGTTACAAATTCGTGGTGGTTCTGTTTTGAAAAGTGCTGGCACTCAACTGCATTGTTCATTTAAATGTGACTTCATGATTAATGTGGATTCTTCACTACCATAACAAATTCCATTACTGACAATGCATTTTAGGTCTCAAAGCACTTTCCATTCCTTATTCACTATTACAGTACTGTACAGAATAAAACCTGATTAATCTGCACAAAGCTTGGGGAAACAGCTACCTCCTTGTAATCCAACATGTCAGTAGCTAAGATGGGAAAATTTGCTAATTCCAAGGTAACTTCACTATGGAATAGTCCATGGTGCATGGCTCACAGCAAGTAGAGGACACACAAATTCAAATTGCACAGTGGGAAGTTACTGTATTTCTCACTAGGTCCACATTCAAGATATCCATCAACTTCACCAAGGGCCCCTTTGTCTTTAACTTGTTTTGGAAAAGTTTTAATAAACTTTCCTAACTCACAGTGACAGTGGCTTTTAGAAATAAGATTGTCAGCAATAACAGGATCAGCACCGAGTATTCGCAGATATGAATAGCACTGTGGCTTAACTAAATGACATCAAAACAGGAATCAAATGCCTTGCATCTGTATGCATGTTTACATCAGGTGTTTTATGGACAGCACTGACAGTTCTTACCTTGAGACATTTAAGTAATGAAAGCAGGAGAGGTGCTTGAGAAAGTTTGTGTTTCCAAGATGGTTGTCGTCTTATCACATGTCCCAGCAGAGAGAGGGTGGGTAAACGAGTAGCAGCTTTGCCCATATAATCATTAATTTTGTCCAGTAGATGCTGATAAAGGATTTTGCAGAGAGTGGGAGAGAAAGGAGAAAAAGGAAAGGTATGTGCATTTAACTGCTTTACATTCTTTTCCACCAATCTGTATTCAGCAGTTTGTCAATATGGGAACTATGGGCATTTTATAAATATACAGGATCCAAGAGGAAATAAAACCCAGCAATAACTTTAAGACTACTGGTAGGAAAATGCAAACTATCCAGTACAGAAGCAATCACTGCACTTTGAAATGTTTATAAGTAAATAATAAAAAAAATCCGGTCAGCAGCCAATTTGTAGTGTTATTTTCAATCTATTTTAAATCCTTATGTGCTCTCAAAATACCAATTTGTTTTAGGCTAACACATCCAGCAGCAGAAACACTGTAAAGGAACAACATTAATCCTCTAAAACCTCTCCTTTATAGAGGTTCTTTGCTTAATTGGTTCTGTTTAAGCAACTCAAGAAACAGAGATCTCTGAAGTTCTTTTAAAGCTTAAACTACTCTTAATACAGAGACACTACATCTCTACAGCAAGGTAATTCTACACCAGAGTGGAATCCCAGAGTTTTAACAGATGCTATTTAAAGGCTGCTTCAATACCAGGCTAAAATCTGCCATAACAAGATTTTTTTTTACCTTGTCATGAGGCTCTTGCAGAGTGGACAAAATATGAAGTGCCTGCTGAGAATTGGTTTCCAAGTAATAGTCCACCAGGTTGTTGACAAGCATAGGCCCACGGTCTGTCAGTTTGGGGACAGCAAGAAAAAAAACCCAAAAACATTCTCAAGACACTAAAAATTAAGCATTTGCTACAAGGACTTTGCAGAACTTTTAAGCAACTATTACACAGTTCATAAAACAAAGCAGTACTTGGTGTTTAGCAGACCTTTGGGAAAATGAAACCTCTCAACTACATTTCCTGGTTCCAAACCATTCAAGTGATTGCTTTGGCTCACGGAAAGGAACCAGGTTTTTTAACCACCACCATTACTGTCTAACCATAAAAACCTACAGGTAGCTGACCTGCAAGGGTATTTTACCCAGCACAGGTAAAGTGTTCAGAAGCAACTTGATGTTCTCTCCCTTCAGCAGATAAAGGAGAGCAAGTTCAGGAACAAGGACACTGGCAGTGCTCTCATGCTCTGAAAAGGCTCTGTCAGCACAAGTGATGCCTCAACAGCAGCAATCACTTTTCACAAAGTCTGAGTCTGTTGTTTTGTTTGGGAGTAGGGTTTTTTGTTACTTTTTACTAAAAAAAAGCCCACTGGTTCCCATAACATGGATGACACCTCATTCTTTCTAGATACACTTGACAAAGAAAGTTTCATCAGCTCACACTTGAGGCTCTGCCTCAGGAAAAGCCACTGATTTTGTAATAATGTTTTAACGATTATGTAACAGATCTTCCAGGAACCATGCCATTAAGCAAAATGGACTGAAGAGAAGGCTCAATCTGTAATGCAATTTCAAATCCAAACATAAAGAGTTTCTTTCAAGATGCATTTGCAAAGACAGTGTTTGATAGAAAAAACACACATTATTCTTTATTATTATTTACTGATGTGAAAGCAAAACCCTTCCCAAAACTACAAAAAAGGATACATACCACAAATGAGATTATCTTTGAATGCAGCTGTAATATCTTCCAGGACACCCAGAATTGGAGAATCCAGCATTGACAGGAGCTCACCAACATTTCCTTGCTGTGCCATGATGCACGTACTGACATGAATGTGGAGGTTAAAACTTCAGGAAGTTCTTCATGGGTGTCTTTCTACCAGACTAGGAAAGAAGAGACAACAGATGAGCAAACTTTACATTTTCCCTTTCCATGTAAAATCTCCCATCTCTCCTATTTCTTTTCCACACAAGTGCCCATTTAACACTGAGAGGATTTTTAGGGTTTCCACACCTGCAATAAAAGCTGTAAGAGTTTCCAAAAAGCCACTGAGTCATGAGCAAGGTTTTCTTCACGTTTTTCACAAAGTAATTAATCTGTTTTGCAGAAGTCCTCAGTATCTAAACTGTCAGGACATTCTCTTACCATATTTTTTTAATTTGCTCTCCAGGCCAGTAAACTGAAGCTAGTTTTGAATGAAATGCAAAAAGCTCCCTGGAATCCCTCCATTCCTGATTTCTTACATCAATTCCTCATCAAATCACCTTTGAAGTCCTTTGCATAGAGGACTAAGCTCTGGAGAAAATACACACCTCCAGATATCCTTCTGCACTCCTGTGACCAGATCAGGAATTCACTGCCCTGGGCTCTCCACTGTTGCACACTGAGAGATTTGGGCTTTAAGACTTCGCAATGTGGCCAGGCTGCAGCTGTTGGGAAACTCAGACAGGGCTGCTGCAGCTGCTGCTCCTGGGCAGCCTGAGCACACCAAACACAGGCTGAGCAGCACAACACACCCTGACTTGCCATGTGTGGTTGGTGAATAATACATCAAAAACTCTGCAGTGCAAAAACTAGATAAAGTATTTAATGCAACAGTGTGCAGATAACATGACTGGTCAGCTCTGCAGTGCTAAATGGGTGCAAATCTAAGCCTTTTCAGGCTTTTAAAATGGCTTCTTCCCATGTACCAGCATTAGAGGGATTCAGGTGTCACATCTACCTACCTACCACAAAATGAATCACTTTTTATTTCATCCATACCAAACCTTTGCCAGTGGAACAACAAATCTCGCTTTAGATTAACACCTAATATTATCAGCAAGGGTTCCTTCTTCCCTCCCATCCCAAGCTAGAATACATTTTTGACTTCCCCCATGGAAGGCAAGACTGACACATACCAAGTTTACATACAAAATTGTTTTTCTACTGCAGTTGTGTTTACAGCACCTGTTCTGTGGATGAGCTGAGCTTCTGTCTGCAATGCTGTCAGCCACACACCGTTCATGATCACTAATATAGAAAAAACAGAAAGAGATTAAGAAAAGGCACAATTTATTTCTTCCTTATCACATCAGATATATATTCAGAACAGCACTAAGTTTTTTACATGGAATATGAGAGTTGTGCACCCCCTGCATGAGAAGTCAGCCTTCAATCTGGAAAACACCAAAACATGTTGCAGTCGCCCTTTCCAGAACTGTCCACAGGTTAAGCTGTGCAACTACCTCAAAGCAGGTGGCTTTCACAAGACTGTAGTTTTGTACTGTGGCCCTTCAAAAGCTTCCAAAGAGTTTTATTTATGGTAGGTAGAATCTTACACACACAGGAGTCTTCTCTATTCTGAACATACAGTAATTAATTTAAGCCTTTAAATTCTATTCAAAACATTTTGGGCATTAGCCAAGGAACCACAGATCACTGCTCTATTTTAACAATAATGGTGTAATTACCTATATACATATTATTTTCTTGAATATTTATGTTTAACAAAGTTACTGGACAGCAGGAGTTAATGTGTCCACCAGTAAACTTTGTCATTTGCAACATAGCACTCTGCAGAACTGCCCAAGGTCACTTTTCTTAGTGCCACCAGACATCAGCTTACTTAATCTGGCACTGATTGCAAATTCAAAGGTGATAATATGGCACCACACTCACAACGGGGCATTTCAATAGAAACAAACTGGCTGGAGCATTCCAGTTATCACCATTTCAAAACACAAAATCCCCCACCCTCAGTTTTCAATGATCACAACTGAATAGTCAAAATGAAACTTCAGTTCATGTACAAGCAGCCAGCAGAGTCTGATCAGTGAAGCATTTAAACGCTATTTCCCTTCTAGTCTAATGCTGGCAAGGTGTTAAACCTGCAGACTCAAAACTGGCTGGCAGTGTGAGCAAGACTCGGACAATAGCAGAATAGAAACTTGGGGTGAGGGAAAAGTTGGTTTTTACTGAAAGCAGAACAGATCTATACTTTTCATAAAATCAGAGCTGGGATTTGTTGTGGTTTAGGCTTTTGGTTTGGGTTTTTTGTTGTTTTTATTTCTCTACATTGTGCAGACTCCCGAGCTTCAACTCCTTCTTCAAAGCACTTTCTGCTTAGAAAACAAATAATGCTCAGAGAGTGACACCATCCTTTCAAAAAGTTTAAAGCCACACATCCATGCAACCTAGGAAGTCAACAACCTTCCACCATCACTTGGTTTCAGGAGTCAACTGCTTTTTTAGTTTTTAGTAATCATTACAATATTGAATTGACTCAATGACTGCATTTAGAACAGTGTATGGGGAAGCAGCTCACTCTAAGGAATCTTTGATTTCTCAGAACACCATCTTTCAAAAAGGCCTTGCTGTGCCTCAGTTCCTATCAGGACAGTCTCAGCTATGGCTAAGCAATAGACCCACCAGCTTCATAAGCAATATGTATTAGCTATTTAAAGTCTTGTTAACAAAAGAGATGCATGGCCACAATCCCAGAGCAGCTGCAAGCTAAACCTGTTTTGAGAATTAAAGCAGCAGAAACACGAGTCTCTGCTTTTTTACCCCATAACATCCCTGTCAACTCTCTGATTCCCACTCCACATAAGTGAAGAGTGTGTTTTTTCTTATTGTCCTTGAGCAATACTATTATATTGGACCAGATCTTTGTCACAGCAGTAAAAACCTTAACAGCAGTTTCACTGATTCTGATATTGTCAGAGGAAAAGCTGCAGCCTGGTGAAATCATAAAGCACACCTTTGGAGAGACGATGGATGGGTTCTGGAAGTCGGATTCAACAATACTGCTGCAGACAGATGGGGGAAAACCCCGGTTTAAGCGTTCAGTACCTAAGAGGATTTCAAACTTTGTGCCATTGTGCTGGCACACACAAACCCTGCCATCAGATAAGGGCAAGGCTGATAAGGCAAGCTCAGCTCCTGATAACGACACACATGTAGGTGACAAATCATTTCCCAAGCTCCCTGACTAAAACAGATGGCTCCAGTGACCATGTGCCAATAAATTCAGAATAGTTTATTTAAACTTGTCAATCATGCACTAAAATACTTTAAAGTAGAGCAATCCCCACTCCAAAAGTATTCAAAATATTAATAAAAGTATTTCAAAGTGCAGCTGAAAACGGGACAATGTTACACATAGGTACCTCATGAGGTGGAAGTTTATCTGAAGTTACACCAAACCAGTCAATGTTATCACCCCACTACACACAAATGGCCACAACCTCAAAAAAGCGAATCACAGCTTTCCAAAGATAAAGTCATTTGTCATTTTAACTTCTAAGTGAGATTGAGAGGCTCCAAATTTGTGCACAACACAAATGAACGTGCTGGGAAATTCCAGCAATAGTCTTAAATAATGTCACACTTTTTTTCAGGCAAAGGCAGCTGAATAACTAGTTTACAGGCAAAAGGCTCTTAGTCAGAAAACGCTGTGTTCTGGCAGATGAAGTTCAGCTCCGTGGTGTCAGTGTGATTTATCAGAGTCTCACCAGGAATTTGTGATGTGATTTTCAAATCTTTTAGATAAGCACAGGCCAGGTTAAGGGGCTCCCATCACCTTGTGAAACAGCGGGATCAGTCCCTGAATTCCATAGTATTTTGTATCTGGAATTGATACAACGTGTGGTGAACAGCACATCCCTGACATCTGTACAGTATCATATCACCACCATGTCTTCCTGCTCAAATACATAGTTACAAGATGAGTCTCTCTAATGCTTCCATCCCTGGATATTGCAACTGTTCCCTCATCACAAGAATTTCCACATCCCTGTAGCCATTATTGCAAACTAACAGGATTAAAACAAGTCTGTAACTATTCCATGTGGTTTGAGTCACTGACTCTTTGCTAACTTTTAAAACTAGTTTTATATAAAAGATCCAAAGTACTTGGTTAGTAGGGTAGAAAAAAGTCTGTTTAAATACCTTTTGAAATTCAACATTTTAATCTCACACCAATATCACTTACCCCTATTCTTATATTCAAGAGCTTCCATAAAGATATACTTTACTAAGAAATATTATATTTAAGTACCAATACAGCTTTGGAGATAGATAACAGAAGGAAAAGGAGAAGCCAACAAGCCAAGAACCAATTTTATTTTTTCCTTTGAGCAGCTAATTTAACAACACAAAACAGTTTAAGTTACAAACTGGAGACAAAGGGAAAGACTGTAGAAATATTAACTGGAAAAGGCTAAACAGAGAAAGAGATAGCAGAGTATGTCCAAAGATTATGACTTCTGTAAGTATTTCTGTCAAGAGAAGATGTTCTGTTCAGTGTATTTTTATCTCAAGCCAAATGAAAAAGCAGCTGGTAGTGCCAGTTATGCTGCTCGCAGGGGTGGGGAGGAGGGGGACACACCACAAACACACCCTCAGCCTTTGCTGCAACAACACCCAAATTCAGACACCACAAGCACCTACTCTGAGAGGTGGTGAGGGGATCAGCATCAGCATTTTATCTCTCCTCATTAACGAGCAGTTAAATTTGGGGATGCCAGTAAATGGTTATTTCCCGCTCTGCCCCAAGAGAAAAGGGGATTTTAACACCACAAGACCAAAACCTCCAGATTTTTTTTTTCCATCTGATTTCTATTGCAGGTAAGGTCAGGTCACATCCCAAGGTATTGCTTTGGCAAAAGCCATGAATGAAGACAGGATTTTACAGCAATTGTTTTCAGAGAAAAATTCAGATTGACAACACAGCAATCCTTTTCACTCAAATCTTTGAAATGTCGGTTGTGAAAGGATTAAGCCCCCCCACATTCACCACACAAAAAAATCGAAGACTGTTTTATGTTTCCTAACCATGCTCAGTTTTATATTTTCCTCACAGTTAAACTAACACTGCCATTATACAAGTGACATAAGCAATGAATGAAAAGTTCTAGCAGGGCAAAAAAACACTGGTGGCATAGGAAAGCAAGCAGCTGATTTTTTCACTACCCAGAAATAATAACTCTAAACCTCATTTCAAACTGATCTCTGCAACTAGCAGTACAATCAATTTATTTATTCATTTTTAAAGAATGAAGGTGTCTGGCTTCTTCTAAAAGTAAATATTTTTCTGGTTACTTTAAGATCTGATACAAGAGTCCATAACTAAATGAGACGATTATTTATACTAATAACTCGATATTATACACATTCTCCTGTACTTTATTACAGGTGCTTAACTGACATGAAAACAGGAAGATCACAAAACCCCCAACAACCCCAAACAAAGAGAGAAAATCATATTCAGCAATTTTTAAGATTCTTTGGACTCTATGCTGTGCTAATACACTACTGCTAATTGCTACTCACCACATTTCTGCCAGAGGGAAAATTGTTTAAAAATAATCCATGTCAAAAAAAGCCCAAACATGGAAGAGCTGCCACTTTACCCTCTGGCAGAAGCCAGGCTAACCAGCCAGCTACTAAAGCGAATTAGGGAATTATTGCAATTCCTTACACACCACTGCATATATTAATAGCAAATAAATAAATAAGAACAAGCCCTGGCTTTCTGTAACGCTTTAATTAACACTACACAAGGAGAGTAAATACAACTACAGAATCTTTTTAACTACAAACAGGTGATCAGAGAGCTCTAAACTTGGCACTAACACAAGGAGTGAGCTTCGTAAATCTCTGCAGTATTTTTGGTTTTTTGCCCCCAAGAGGAACCTTTTAAAATATTCACAGAGTTAGGCAGCAATTCAGTAAACCTTGAAACCACTGCAACTTATCTAATGTACTCATCAAGGCACTTTAACTGCTCCAGGAATTAAACTCAGCATTACACAGAACAATACCAAATGATGTGTAACTGTAAAGTAAAAACAAAGCATGAATAATGCCCAGGAAAGTGACAGCAATTTACCACTGTAAGAATTTTACTCTGGATCAATGTGCTACTCAAAAAAATGCTTAGGCTAAGAAAGGAAACATTATTACTTGTCCTCATTATGTTTATTAAACTACATGAAAATATAATACCAGATCAAGACACTTAGCTGTAACAATCTTTCTTAAATACACACCAGTCTGCAACAAGTCACAAAATCTGCTCCCCTTCCCTGTTTCCACCACTGCAAAGTGCTTTAATTATTTTATTTGTTTATTATGAAAGAATCCCAGAATGGCTGGGGTTGGCAGGGACCTTAAAGCCCATCCCACTCCCGTGGGCAGGGACACCTTCCCCTATCCCAGGTTGCTCCAAGCCATGTTCAGCCTGGTCTTGGACATTTCCAGGGATCCGGGGGAAGCCACAGATTCTGTGGGCAACCTGTGCCAGGGCCTCCCCATCCTCCCAGGGAAGGATTTCTTCCTAGTAAATGGAAAAGTATCTTCTCCAAATATATATGTGTGTTGTGTGTGTGCACCATGCATATGTGTTACAGGGCATTCAGTCTGTACAGCCTGAATCACATCCCCAGCTCCCATCAGGGCGAACAGGAAGGTGCCTGGCAGTTGGAAGAATTTCAGGAATCAGGGCAAGTCAACATCCCAGCAGGCCAGCTGCAAATAGAGCCAGCATTCATTTTAAACTACAAATAATTACTGAAGACAAATATTTGTCCAAACACCAAAACATCTGCAGTTGGCCAGTGTATCTCACATGGGAACCCCGAAACCCCGCGATTTTTTAAGTCACCGTAAAGGTAAATTTTCAAGTAATAAAGACTTAAGGTGTCAGATTTAAGCAAAGCCAGAGATAAAATCATTTTAATTAAAGCTTATCTCATGACATGTTAGATATTCTGACTCCATTTTCACTGGGTAAATCCATGCAATTCCCCACCAAGGAAATGTAGTACTGGAACATTTACATATAGTACTGGAACATGGGTGAACTGGGATGCTAAAAAAACAGAACAAATGAACAAAGAAAAACAAAGCAAAAAGAGTTTTCACTGAGTAAAGGATTTTAAGCCCCTGATTTTATTTTAAACTTCAGTGTGGCACAGCTCTGATAAGCAGAGTACCTGACTGCTGCTCAGCAAAGTCAAATGTATTCCCAAGGTTTGCAGTGATTATTAAAACTTTCAGAGTTTTCAAAGATTTAGTTTCTAGTTGTTCACACATGTAAACTGAAGAGGAATTATTTCACCTAATGGGATCTCTGCAGCAAGTGCTTCGATTCTGATGGATTTCTAACAACTATCCCCAGAAGTTAATGTCAGGAAACTGCAGGATGAAGAAGAATGAAAACCTGTATTAGCATCCACTGGAAGGTTCTCTGGAAACTGCAGTTCTGGAAAGAGTTCTGCACACAAAACCTGATCCTGGTTTCTGGGTCATTTCCAGGGGTTTTAAATCATACATTCCTTTAAGGCACGTTCTTCCTTTCACCCACTGCCTTGTAAAAGACTCATTAAAAGAAACCCAACCCTGAACAGCAAAAGAAGTTCTGACTAAACTGATAAAACAATGATAGAGGCTGCATCCATAGCAAACAAAGGGTGAAAACTTCAGAACTGCAGCCTCCCAAGTTCTTTGTGATAGCAGGAAGCAAAACGTTTTATTGTAGAAATAAAAAACATCCTGACTTCATATTACCTACCCAGAAGCAAGGAAATGAGAAAAGCCTTCCACCGAGGGGACAGACTTTAACAACTGTTTTATTTAATGCCCAACCCCGGACGAGGGAACCTTCTTAGCAAGGAACCGAGGCAGGGGAAATCTGGAAATCGTTACTCAGCGTTCGCAGTGGGGGTGCTGAGCCTTTTTCGATAAAACGTGCAAAATTAAAAGGGTGCCTTGG
>VZRN01002539.1:861046-889679 GCA_013397935.1 Dasyornis broadbenti
CCTCCTCCCCCAGCCCTTTCTCCCTACTTCCCCACTCATCTCTCGGCTCTGCCTCATCCTCTCCGTCCCCGCGGCTGTCCCCGGTGTCGCCGTGGCGGTGGCGGCGAAGGCCGGCCCGGCGAACTCACCTCTCCCTCTCCTCCCCTCAGCTGTTTACCACTCGGCGCTCCTCCGGCCCACAGGGCGCCGCCATCTTGGCCCTGCCTCCCCCTCCCATCAGAGCGCTTCGCCCCTCGGATCCCTCCGCCGCACGACCTAGTCCCGCCTCACCGCCTCGCTCCCCGCTGGCTGGCCGGCTTCTCTCCCGGTCCCTCCCCGCCCCGCTCGCCCCTCCCGCCTCACGGGACGTTCCCCGCGCGGGGGATGAGCGGGGCGCCAGCCCGCGGCCAGCGCGCCCCCGCGGTGTCCCGCGGCGGAGGGATCTCGGCGGGGGCAGCGCTTCGACCGGCGGAGGTCGCGTGATGTGGGGGGCGGGGCCGCGCGCGGGCGGTAAACAAGGCCCGGCCCGGCCCTGAGAGGGTAGGGTGGGTTGGGGTCGGGTTTTGGCTGAGGTGTGGGATCCCGCCTGGGATTTCTGTGTAAAGTGCCGGAATGTGCTGAAAGGGAGTAAAAATGGGCTCGCAAGTGCTGCTGGGTGCGGAGTGATGCTGACGGGACACGGCTTTGTGGCTCCCGGACAGAACCCCCGGGTACGCGCCCCAAATCTCATTGATTTTAATTGATGAACGTGCAAAGCTTGTTTCCTTCTCCTGTTTTTGGATCCCTGAGGACTTATTCATCCAAACCGTGCATAAGGATTCTGTCTTTGTTTTCGTTTTTTCCCCCCTAAAATGCAGCAACCATACGACACACATACTCCACCTTTCAAGATAAAGATTAATCTTTCCCTGTGGAAATATAGAGTAGGAAGGAATAAAGGAAATTACCAGAAGGGAGCTTCTCCAGCCTTCAGTTTTGTGTGCCATGAGCAACAGGTTTTCAACCCAACATTTCAGTCCCCAGGCTGGTGGGATCTCCGTGTTTTTCATTCTCCAAGGAGAAGCAGCTCCTCAGGGACACACCGAGGGTGCCTTATTGAACCCTCAGCCCATGTGAACTGTTCCCAGATGCCAGTAGGACTCAGAGGCACTAAATTTGCAAGGTGGAAATCAGGTGTAAGGAAAGAAAAGCAGATTAGAGCCCCATCTGAGACGTATCGGTTGATTTTTAACTTCTGCAGCAGTTTTTGTGTTTCCCAGCTCTCATCCCTGCAGGACTGAGATAGTTCCTTCCCACTGCACCTGCAGTGGGTCATCCTGCCTCATGATGAGATAAGAGGTGCTTGGAGCCAGTGTATTTTTAATCTAATCCTGCCTTGTGCCTGACAATTAATATTTGTTTTGGTCTGGACAGCGTGATGGTAATTTTTTTTCTTGATGTGCAGAAGACATGTTTGTTTAATCTGCCACAGAAAAGAGTGGAAATTAGGATGAGCACCAGAAAAGAAACCTGGAAGCAATTAGTCATGTTATTTTACTGGGACTTAATTGCTGTAACAGTCAAATTGACAAAGAAATCATGGATGCTATAGTAGGGGTTTGCTGCTGGATTTGAAAGGAAAAATGTCTGCACTAGAAGGGATGTGTTATGTTGTAATTAACTTGTTTATTATTACTGAGCTGTACATTAAAAAAGCTATTTACTTAGGATGCACTGGAGCATATGACACGTGGTAAGAACTCACAGCAGCACACAAAATTAAGCTGTCCTTGTGTGCAAGCAGAACTCTGTACATCCCCCATGGCCTGTGTGGGTCAGGCCCAGGACAAGACTCTGGGAGCCCAGATAAGCCCTCTGTGGCTCTCCCTTCTCTGCTATCCTGAAATAAGAGAGAACACAGAAAATTATATCAACAGGAAGAACCTAAAATAAGAATGACCACACGGGGTCAGCTCGAAGGTTCTTCCAGCCCCAAATGCGCCTCCAGCTCTCTGGGTTTATAATTCAGCGTGTGTAAATCACCTTTGATGGTGATTTAAACTGGGAGGTGAGCAGAAGCCATAGATGGAAATCCAGAGAAGAGTAGAACTGAACAAACCAAGCTCCCATCCTGCAGCTTTTTGCTCCACAGGAATCCCTGAAATAAAATAAAGGGAGAAGGGGTGGGTGAGAGCTGAAGAAACCACAGCAGTGTCCCCATCTTCCTTCAGGCATTCCAGTGTGGTGAGAATGGTCCTAAATGAGAGTGTCTGTGCCATTAGCTCAGGGATCAGTTTGTCTGCACTTACATCTGGGCCTTGTGAGTTCATGGCTACTTGGAGAGGCAGAATACCTGATACAGCTGTTACTGACACTAGAGATGGAGTCATCCTGCTTTTCCACAGGGCTGTGCCCAGTGCTCCTGGCAGCACCTATGAAATCAGCTGGCTGGGGAGGTTTTACTGAACAGAGAATTGTAGAATGGCCTGGGTTGGAAGGGACCTTAAAGACTTTGACACAACTACTTTTCTAGAGGTTTTTTGTGTGTGGTTGACTTACTTTTACTGTCTTGAGTTTAACAGCCACTTTCTGCAGCCATTTGCACTTTGCATCAACGGGAACTCTGTGCTCAGGGGTGCTGGCATAAGCCAGCTCCAATGTTTCATAAAATAACATCTCAGTCCTTTCAGCAGCTTGTCATTTTCCTGTTTTGTTTAATTCCTGTAACTGTCTTATTTGTAACGAATCCCTGTAGCTGCAATGTACATTTTGGGTTTCTGTTACAATGCTTGTTTTTGTAGCGGGAAATGTAATCCCTCAAATGCCTGTGTTTAAGAGGATGCAAATCAGCTTCCAAGCACAATGCCTTGGGAACGTTTCTTTCATGCAAAACCCAGCTTGATAAATAAGGAGGGTAGGAGGGAGCGGGAAAAGGGATTGTTCACTTCTATGAACAACAAGAATTAATTACGCTCAGTAAATGACAGATGGGCTAAGATCAAAATCTGAATCTTTCTCAATGTGGGTGAAATCCACGCTCCTATCTCTGAATTGCATCAACCTCATTGCACAGCCCAGCCGGTGCCATGGGGCAATGCCGGGGCTGGCACTCCTGGCAGAGCACTGGGGACAGCAGGCCCTGCCATGGCTGGATGCAAAATCCCTCTGCTATCAGTCCCAAGTGTCCCTGGATCATATCTGCTCCATCAGGGAAGCACCAGCTTCCCGCTGGTCCCGGGGCAGGATGAAGGTTATCACTTCCTGGTGTTCACCACCCTGAGCTGCAGCAGGAAAAGGGGCCCAACGGAGCCCTGGGTTAATGCAGCTGTAGGAAACAGTGAAATGCGTTTGGAAGCTTACAGGGAGCAGGAAAAGTCCATCTCCAGGGGCATTTTCCTGCTGGTGACATTCCAATACTCAGCACGCAACAGCTGCTCTACACTTGCTTACCTCTGAAATGATAAAATTCTTGGAAGGCATCTCTGCACTCCCAGTTCCAGCCATGCACAGAGAGAGCTGTGAGCATAGGAGGGGACATCCAAGGGCACACACAGCTCATGCCACTGTGCACCTGCACAGGAAGGAGGGTTGAGATAAGTAAAGAATACATGAAATCGAGGAATTACTCCCCTTCTCTCTCTCCCAAGTGTTTGGGGATTTCAGCTCTCCTTGTTCATCTCCAAGTAAGAGTCATGCCCAAGGATTCTGAAAGGAAAAACTTTTCTTCAGCTCCTGTTCCCACCTGTGCTGGAGAACAACCTGGGGACAGTCGCTCTGCCCCTGCTCCATCCTCCCTCCTTCCACTGTTCCATGCCTTTGACACTCAATTATTTCACATTTGCAAATCCATTCTCAAACCTTTTTTGAAAGCAAGTGATAGAAGTGCAAATTCTTATTATTGCTCTTGAAGAGCTTTTTGCAAAGCTGTTGTTAATGAGCTTGCTTAATGAGCTTTCTTAAATCTATATTTGTACCCGATATACAGCTGTATATAGATAGAGCAATGCCTAAAATATGTGGATTGCACACACATATGCCTGGGAAAATGAAGGGTGATTAACACACATCTTCTTCAGTTATACCATGCAAGTATGTATTCGTTTTTCCTTGGAAATCGGAGAGATAAAAGATCCATTCTGGAATAAAATAATTCTGTGCATATGTGCTCAATGGTTTTGTTTATGAGCCCCAAGTATGTGAGTGTGTGTGTGTGTGAGACAGATGGTACGTCTGTGAGAGATACGATGTGGGGATGAATGTGTGTAAAAATACAGGTTTCTTAAGGGCTTCTTTGTTTTTGTTTTTTTTTAAGAAAAGACGAAATAACAAATGCCTGCTCAATACATTATTTCCTGTGTCATGCTCTTTGTCAATATGACAGAGGACAGAGGAGTATTCCTGCAGAAGGCAAAGCTGCCCCCAGAAGGGAAGGGTGCTGCCCCCAGGGCTTTGAGCTGGGCATCGTGCATTCTCTTCAAGTTTTCTAAGTCCTGGGAAGTTTTGATAAGCAAATACTTTCTGGGCTCTGCCTCTTATTGGCTGTTTCTTCACCGCCAGATTTTGACACAAATAATCTGATTGAAAAATCAGGGAGGGGAACAGGGGGGAAAAAAACAGAAAGAAAAAGGAGAAGTATCTATTTCAGCTGACTGCAACCAAGTGAAAAAGTGGAAGAGGAGTCCTGAGAGAAGACGACGTCTCGCTTGTCTGGGCAGAGTTCAAGGCAAATCCAGTAAAGCAAAGTCGCTCAAACAGGTGATTGATTTATTCTTTTAAACACTTTTAATTTCATTGGTTTTCTCATTTTTCTGATATGTTTTTCTAAGCTTTTTTGTTCCTTCTTCTTCTTTGCTTGTGTCTGCAAATATGTAACATATTCCACTGCCTAAGCCACTTGTCCTGAGGATTCCTTTATGATAGTAGTGCACTTGACTCATTTTCATAGAACCTTTTAAAATTATATGCCATGTACTTCACTCTCACATGGAAAAATGGTAATAGGATGGAATGTGAGAGGTGTGTCAATGGTCTCAGGTACCTGCAACCTAGCCAGCTCCATCAGCAGGAGCAGTTTCTAGCTGTAGAGGTTTTTACTTTGCCATTGAAGAGAGGGGAAGCTGTGTTTTTCCTTTTAATTGCACTTTTATAGGGTCAGACCTTTAAATTCAGAGACCAGCACACCTCTGCTGCCATCGCCTGTGCCAGTTTTTCTGGATGACATTTCAGTCTCTCCCATTCAGGATTTTTGCTTCAAATCCATCTTTTATTATTTTTTCATCCTTTTTAAATATAGCTGATTAATCTAACAATTTTTAGCATATGGAATTAGCTATTTATCAATACTTCTCATATCACCATATTGGTTCGATACATTAAGCAGGAAAGCAAATGATTTCCAAGCTCACACCATAAGTGCAACTGTACATGAAGGAGATTTGGAATTTGGTACATTGCACTATAGAATTCCATCCATGGAAGCCCAAGGCAAAGTTTCCTAAAGCCAGTGGCATTCCCAACATCACAAGGAGCTACATGAGCTTTCTAGAGAACAAATGCTGCAATTAGAGTCTAAACATTTTTTCTGGGTGCTGCAGCTATACTAGCATTTCTCTTCCACTTTTTGGACAAAATTTCCATCACAATGTGCTCCCCCTGCCATAAAGTCCATTTACCCAGTCTAACCACAGGAATTAAAAATGTCCTGATAATTTTTCCACTAAAAAAATTATGTTTAAATTACTTGCCCCAAGTACATTCGATTTTGCAAGGGTAGACTAGCGAAGGCGTGATTAATTTTGTTGTAAAAGACTGAAATTCTTTCAAATTTGACCTTATATTTAAAGAGTCAGGAATCCATAAAACCTCTTATGTTGTTTTATTTTGGCTCTTAAAACACAGATGCATTGTGGGTTTTTTAATAACATTTGTGCTATTTTTCTTCAAAAATGCAGTCTTTTAAAAGATAAGCTATTCTAAATTTTTTGGAAGCTTCACTTTTTCCAGGGGAAAAAAAAAAAAAAAACAGAAAAAAAATCAATATTAAGATGTAGATATAAATATAAATTAAGCAGAGGAAAGGAAATAAGTCTGTTCTAGCGTAAAACTTTGTATACTCATTAACTTATCTTAAGATGTGATGCGATGTACTACTAGTGAGTACTAGCAATGTAATGCTAGTTAAAATGAAATGTTTCCCAAAAAAGTGTTTAGTCTCTACAATTAACCTTGTAAATCTGAAAACAGCATTACCTGAATTTAGAGAAAAATGCAAGTCAGCTTTAGGATGGAGCTTTCACTGCAAGTTGGGTTCAGCGTGGTACAATCCTGCAAACGCTGTCCCCACTGCAAGTCTCGTAACACTATTCAGTGAGTAGTGAATTTCCTCTAAATTACATCAAAGGAGCAATCCTGTGGGTTTGGGTACTGAGAGCTGTTGTGCAGTGAAGTGAGAGTTAGAGCTTCTTGAGGGACATAGGATCCAGTAAAATGACGGTCCTGGAGTCAGGAACCACCCCTAAACTAAAAACCAAACGCTTTCAATTTGGTCCTTGCACCATCTGCAGTGTTCCAGTATTCCATTAGAGTTTTACAGGGGATACTCTGTAAAATCACCTGAAAGCATTGCTGAGGAGGAAGAAACTTTGAGTTTGAACATGCAAATGCTGGATCTGCTTTCAGATCTGACTGGGAATTTATAACTGGTGAAAGAAACCCTTCTAAGGTACTTCAGGTGAAGGTGCTTCTCCAGCAGAAAATAAAAACTGTTTGCAGGGTATTGTAGCTAATGACAGGATGGATAAATCATGCACCTGCAGAACTCCTGCTATACAATAGAGATAACATTGTGGGAAAGAAATTACAGCTTTGATACATATCCTAATGCCATGGTGAGGTTTACAAAAGCATGCAAGCCCATCCACAGGAGTTAGCTGGAGAGTAGTACATTGGTTAGTTTTGTAGGATTTATAGAATTCTTCCCAGAGAAGAATGTGTTTCAGAACAGCACTGCCTTCAGTAAAGTAAGCATTTTGTGTACATGAAGGCTCACCTGAAGGTGCTTCAGGTGAGGTACCCAAAATAGTGAAGCAGCTTTTTTCCCCTTGGCTCCTGCTGCCTTTTCTTCAGGGCACATTACAACATTATTATTATACAGCTGCATGAATGGTAAACAAATAAGAATGTCAATTCCAGCCAGCTACTTGTTTTACATCCTATATTGAATTAATAAAAATGCCAGAACACTTCCATTTTGAACGGGCACTCCTGCCCAAGTGGTAAATTCCCTTGTGCACTTACCAGTTGAGGTAGAAACCGCTGCCATACAGGCCGAAAGGAACAGACTCCATAAAAAGAAAGTTTAATTTTCAGCAAAAGGTTGAAGCTAAATTCTGTCAGAAGCTTCAATAACTTGAAAACTTAGCAGAGTCCATTGTCCACTGCTTTTCCTAGGGAACAGAGTAAGCCATTAGGAGCAGCTGATCACTTGCTACTGATAATCTGGAGTTTTGATGAAAAACAGTACTTTTTCCTCTCACATTCTCTGCTTTTCTCTATCCTTGATTGTGTGAAGCACAAAGCCAATCCAGTGCAGTTGTTAATTAACTCTGCTTTGGGTTCCCAGTTCCCTTTTTTTTCTGTAAAATGGGGTGGGGGAAGGTGACTTCCTTTTGCAACGTTCAGTCCATTAAAGATCGTTGTGCTCAGTTGTGGCCCTTATCAGCGGTCAGGATACTGGAACAATTTTGACTTTTACGTAGGCTGGGGCAAACACATCCAGAAAGATTCTTTTTATTCATGGACATCTGCTTTCAACTACCACCAGGAAAGAGGGGCTGTACTTAGTGCTGTCTGTACTTGGCATATGGGCATTGCCATAAAACTCTGCTAGATTGCTCAAGCCACCCATTTCCAATCCTCTGGTTTACCTGGCTGAGCTGGCCAGCTGCTGCCACAGGATTTTCCAGGATTCTCTAGCCTGAGGGCACGGATTCTCTGTTCCAGCGGGCACAGCTGGATGCAGGCTCTCACCCTACATTCAGTTACCCACTGCCAGAGCCTCTTCCTCCACCAAGGAGGAAGTCCAGGGAAATGAACTGGTTAATTCAGGCAGAGAAATCCGATGTCTGGAGCTTCCTCGAATGAATACTCCCCATTGTGGACACAGTCCTGCCCTACCATTTGGGAAAGTCCCTGTGACATGAGTGGAAATTCCATGTATAAAGGGTTTGAGGCAGCACTTCAACAAGTCTGTAATGCAAAGCTGGGTCCATGCACAGGTATCTGAGCTGGGACTGACCAAGAACTCAGCAGTGCTGCTGGAATGGGAGGGACATGGGCTGAGCAGAGCTGCTAAAGGGTTATAACTCCCTGCAGAACACTCCTGTGTTTACGGAGCTGGAGCTATTTCTGTGCCTGCAGTTTTTCACTGGGCAGAGACTCTGTACAACACTTTGAATGAACCTCATTAGAGAGTTCTAGGAGAGCTAAAAGCAGTCCTGTACTTCAGTGCCCCTTCCCTCAAGGGCCTGCTTATGGTTCATCCTCAGTACTGTTCTGTCCTCTTACAAAAAATTAAATTAAAAATCTACTCTTGGCCTCAGCTTTCTATTATTCATCTCAAGCTACATATAAATTTCTTGGAAAAAGATGAAGAAAAACAGGTGAGTCATTTCAGAAGGAAAAATGGTTACAGCCAACAAGAGTTATCCCTGAAATCACAGATGGAACAATGGGAATCCTGGGTCAGATTTAAAAAGACAGCAGCATATCCAAAGGCAGCTGGGATGGGGGGCACCCCGGTGATCCCCCTGTCCCCAGCAGACCTGGCTGCGGAAATCCCACAGCTTTAGGCGCCACTGTAAATGTGGCCCTCAGAGCTTTAAAGTAAACACCACTGGGCTCTGCAATTATATTTAGCATGAAGGGGTAGCACAGGCACTTCTGAACTCTAGGGAACAGACCCTTCCATCGCCGCTGTTTGAGATTTGAGGAGTCCACACTGGACAGATATTTCATGTCATTCCTGCTTAACGGGAGCAACCTTTGTGGATTTTGGGGGGTTGTCTTTAGTAATGAAGTAGGTTCCACTGAAGTGCTCTCAGGAAAGAACAAAACTTAATAACAGTTTCCAGTCAACAGAGAGCCAGGACTTAGTGCTGACTTTTCAAATGAAATGAAGCAAGATTTGTTTTTAGTGTCACTATCCCAAACAATTACAAGGGAAATGCAAATACATATGCAAATAAGGCACCAGCTGATATTACTGCACACAACATCATCCCCGTTGCCACCCTGCCTCCATGAGAGCAGTTACCAGCCCCAGGGAGTGGGCACAGGGTGGGCTGGGTTCTGGGTAGCAAAGATAACACACGCATTGCAAGAGAATTTGGTATGATTAAATGTCAGCATTTTATGTTTGTCCCGAAGCCGCCATTTCAACAGTCTGCAATATTTGAGTTGGGTCCAAAAGGTAACTTCTCACCCAGCCCTCCTGCTCTGCCTCTGCTTCACTGTTATTTGTCAGCCAGAACTCAAAGTACTCAAACAAGAGGGACACCCTCCACACATCATTCTGCAGGGTTTTCCCTCTGTCTGTCCTGTTACTGATGTTGTTTCTATCATTATTGTTTGTGTAGTAATTTTACAGAAGAGCCCAGGTCATGGCTTGGGACTGGGCCCTTCCAGGTGCAGTACAAACACTCAGATTTTCTCCAATTGTGTTCTCTAACCCGTGGTTCCCACTGTGTCTTCTCATGGAGGAGAAGATCAGAAATGCAGCCTGTCCCATAGTCAGGGCAGGACTACAAGAGACAGATCCTGGCTTCCAACGTGTCTGTCACAGACAGTTTTGGTTTCTAACAAGCTCTCAGGTTAAGCCTGTCCCTGTTTCTCCAGCTACAACATAAATGTTGCTGTAATCCTTTGCCTCAGCCTGGGGTAGACTGTGAAGCGTGATTTTTACAGAGTGCACTTAATCTGAACAAATGGGAAGTTACTCCTCAAGCCACAGAGATTTACCTGCTGTGTTTCTCTGTTTCATCCTAGAAAGTGAATGGAAGATGCCACGTTCCTTTTTGGTGAAGAGCAAAAAGGCTCACACCTATCACCAGCACCGCTTTGTGGAAGATGACCTGCCAGTACTCACGTGGGGTCCAGTCCCCTCTCCCTTTCCTGGTGAGTCAATCCATCCACTGGATCCACTTGTAGGAACACACCAAGGTAAATCAGTAATTGAGTAGGTAGCTAAGGGAGCAGGATGAGTGAGCTAAAGAGCATCCAAGGACTTCCACACAGGGATGTCAGTCTAAGAGCAAACTGATCCCTTAGTGTGTGTCCTTTCTCTACACCAAATCTACTCTGTCCCACTGAACCCAAATTTAGATCCTCCCTTTGCTTCCTGCTCGGTTGCTGGGGAGATTTGAGATGTAAGATTGCCATTTGGGAAAAATGACTGACTTCAGGCTACTAACAGCTGGGAAAAGACCTTGCACTTGGTTGTCAGTGTTCTACAAACTCAAAAGTCTGCCACCTCCTTCTCCAGTTTCCTGTGTTCTCTGCCCACATTCCCTCTGGACTGCATCTTCTCTCAGCTACCACCCCTTCCTGGAGTGCTGTAGTAACACCACCTGACAGAGTTCTGCCTGTCCCTGCTGTCCTCCGTCTGCTCCTGCTCCTGCTGTCCCACACCCATCCAAGCAGTGGCAGGGCCAGGGTAATTATCTTCTTCCTTCAGGCACCATTCAAATTTTCTTTATTCAAATTTAGGATCAACTTACCCTTTGTTCCAGCCCTGCCTATCAAATTAGCGTCCAGCCCTGAGATAAGTTTGATAACAAAGAAAGGAGGTGACATTTTAATTTCCATTCCTGCCATCATCCTTTGGGCATTAGTTGTGTCTGCCTGGTGCAGTGGCAGGTTTTGACAATAGATAAATATTGTCCTTCAGCAGATCTGTCCCGTCTCCAGCAGAAAGGAGACACATGTTGGACCTCTGTCCATGTTAGACTCTTACTACAGAGTTTAACAAGGGTTGGTTGGTGTCTTTAAGGGCTGGGTCAAGCATGGAGAAATAAATGGGAGTGTGGGCAGGAGGAGATAAGGCTCAGTGCATAAGGACTTTCCTCCCCTCTCTGCTTCCCTACTTAGCTGTCCATAAATCCAGGTTAACAATACCCAACTCTCTTAGGAGAGGGGTGGGGAGGTTAATAATTAGTGATAGTTAGTTACCCACACAAATGGGAATGGTTTTAAGTAGGGAAATTATTCTTACAGACACAATTCTAGGGTTGGTTTTCTCGAACTGTGTTGGGTATCAAGGATCCTATCATCTCATCCTGCCCCTCTCTGCCTTGCCTATCTCATCGTGCTTGGAATTTCCCTTTGTCAGCAATGGGCAGACCTTGAATGCTGATTGCACCACTCTGCACTTCCTCAGGGAATTGAGCATGGGCTCATGAGTTCATACACGAGGACAAAACTCACCTAAACAGCCAACAAGACTGTAACAGCAAGAGTGACGTAACTGTGGCATAACTGTGACCCTGATGTGTTACAGCTACAGGAGAGAAGACACCAGAGGACACGGAGAAACAGGACCTGGGATGTGTGGTTCCAAAACAAGAAAAGGACCCACCTGAACTGAAAGAAGAAAGTGTCCCTGTGCAGTATCTGAGCAGGATGCTGCCAGGCCCTTCAGCTCAAGGTCAGCTACCAAAACCCAATTACAGAAGAGGTCAGGGCTGGGCTGGTTATGGGGCCCCTAAAACTGGGCCCAGATGTTCATTAAATGACAGCTTTTATTTTGACATCAATGGTCGAACTTGTCACAGGCAAAACTCATCAGGAGCATTCTGTATTTTCCTTTACAATTCTGGTCTAGACCAGAAAGAATGAAGGATAATGCTCCCAATGAATGAGCCTCCCTACCTTAATGCAGCACTGTGCTATGTGGGTCAAGGCAGGTGTCCACAGGATACTTGTTCAAACACCACATGAAGCAGGGCTAGTAGGGGGCTTAATATTCCCTTAGCAATAAAGTTTCCATGGGATTCTTTGCCATAAAGTTTCCTGAGACTGAGATCAAAGTCAGGGCAGGAACTTTGCCCGGGAAATCAGGATTTGAATCAAGAAGTTGCCAACTGCAGCTCCTGAGGTCAGGCAAGATGGGGAACCAGGAGATGGAGAACTTTTTAACAACTTGAGGCAATGATGTGACTCCTCTCCCTCTCCTTTGCAAACTCAGAGATGGCCATGCCAGGGCTGCAGATCAAGGACTGCACTAACACAGCGAGCACTGCTTTCTACAAAGCTGGCTTTTCCTGGGATGCTTTCCATGTGCCATACAGCTACCAACAGATGTCTTCCAGCATGCAGTCAGCCCTCCTGGAGCACCCCATGAGCCTTTATGGGAGCCACCTCCTGCCAAGCACCGAGCCCCCCCTTGACTACAGCCTGCATTATTCCTCAGACATGGAGACCTTCCACTGTGTGAAGTGCAACAAGGTGTGTGCTGGATGGGAACCTCCAGGATGGGGAGGTCCTGGAGGGATTTTCATTGCACATATCAGCATTTCACTGGGTCACATCAAAATATGTGGCTCAGAGTGGGGCCCATAGTCAGGAGAATAAGGTACAAAGGCGCTGAGAATGCTGCAGGTCACGTGGCCCACCGGAGGGGAGAATTAAATAAAGAGAAGGAATTGAAAACAGAGATGTACATGCAGCCCCCTCATGTCAAAAAAATCGCTGGGATTTTGTTTTGCAGGTGTTCTCCACTCCCCACGGACTGGAGGTCCATGTCCGAAGGTCTCACAGTGGGACCCGTCCCTTTGCTTGTGAAGTCTGTGGCAAAACCTTTGGGCACGCTGTGACCCTGGAGCAGCACACCAACATTCACTCCCAGGTGGGTGGCATGGTTCCAGAGAACCAGCTCTGGACCTCAGCTCTTGCTTAATCCTTTACAGAGGAAGTGACATCTCCTAGGTTACAAATGTCATGTCTTTCCTGTAGCACCCAGTGACAAGGACAGGAGCTGTGAAGACCACAGATCATAGGTCTTGGTCTCAGAAATCTCAGACAGCCCTTGAGGATTCCTTGGAAGGGAAGGGAGGATCATTGCTACTCGCTCTTCTGTGCGTCACCTCCTGCTAAAGGGTGCAGGAGTTTGGATCACAAGATGTGATCCATTTCCATAATTAACCCTCCCTGCATTCCCTTTGTGCTGCACCCAGCATTATCAGTCCACAAGCCAAGGAGATTTGCTTATCAAATCTACAATTCTCATCATTCTTCAAGCTCTGTCACATGTCTTGCAGCCTCAGACATCCCATGCTTTTCCTTCCCTAACAGGAAAGAAGCTTTGAGTGCAAGATGTGTGGGAAGACATTCAAACGTTCCTCCACCCTCTCCACTCATCTCCTGATCCACTCAGACACACGGCCCTATCCCTGCCAGTACTGCGGGAAGCGCTTCCACCAGAAGTCGGACATGAAGAAACACACGTACATCCATACTGGTGAGAAACTAAATATTCCAAACAAAATATTTCAAAATATTCCAAATGCAAATTAGAGCCCATCATGTCAATGCACATACACAGTCCCCAGACACGGAGATACTGGACCGGGGATAACTGTCCAGAGGCACTGGGAAGTCACTGTTTCCTATGTGGCAAGAGTGAAGGAGGTTGAAGCACGTCCTCCTCTGTGTGACAAGGAGGTGGTTATTGACCAGCCTCTGGTGCATGTTGTGGTTGTACCCAGCCCTGGATGCAGGGAATGGGTCACTCAGCTGTAGAGGACTGTCCCTGGTTCTTCTCACCCTCAGGTGCTGGATCACAATCCAGACATACCACCAGGATAGCTGGGCTGGCAGCACCCTGAGGCCCAAGCACAGCCTGAGTCTGCTAAAAGGCATTTCTACCTCCCTTCCTTCACCTGTTTAAGCGGTTTTTTTACCATTTTCTCTGCCCTACAGGGGAGAAGCCCCACAAATGCCAGGTGTGTGGCAAAGCCTTCAGCCAGAGCTCCAACCTGATCACTCACAGCCGCAAACACACTGGCTTCAAACCCTTCAGCTGTGAACTCTGTGCCAAGGGCTTCCAGCGCAAGGTCGATCTGCGGCGGCACAGAGAGACCCAGCACAGCCTCAAGTGAGGCGTGGCTCCAGGTCTTTGCTGGAGCTCCCACATCGTGCTCCAGGGAAGAAGACTGCCCCCAGCACCTCCATCCTCCTCATAAAGCTCCTACGGCATCCTATGTTCCCCTGGGGACTGGCCAAATCATGCACTGGCTTTAGTGTTTGGCACCACAGGGCCTTGCATATCCCCTAGAAGCCTGTGGGAGCTTTCACTTTTTGATTGCAACAGGTACCAGCCCACATCTGACATTACCTGCTGCAGTGCAAATCCAGAGGTATTCCTCCAAGCTCACTATTACTCTGGATTTACACCAGGAGCAGAATCTGGTTTGTCAGGCTGCCCAGCGAGGAAGGGGGGATCTCCTGGGCTGGTGGCAGCAACAATCTGTGCCAAGCTGGTGCTGTAACCATGTTCTGGTCTGATGGTTGGGAAGATAAGCCCGGGGCATGCAAAGAGATTGCATTCAGTCAGCTGTGTTCAACTTGGGCAGGCCTTCTGCAGAGACTTGCCCAGACCATAAATTCTGCCAAAAGACACGTAAAGTCATTTCTTTCAGCAGAGCATTTACTGTGATCAAATGACAAGTTAACTGTGCTGTATTTTTAGCTTGGAGTGGGAGGAAAATACTGAAGAAACAGCTTCTATCCCTTGCTGATAACAGGGGTCTCTAAATACATTCCTCAGACACACCATGCTGCAGACATCCCCAGCAGGCTCCAGGAAGAGCCACACCACAGCACCAGGCAGGAACTAATAAGCCCCATGTCTTAGTACCACAGGAGAGTCTGGCTTGGAATCCGGGCTGCTATGTCCCACGATATTTTACTGCATGCTGGACATGCCAGCTTAGAGCTGTCCTGAGAAATCCTGGGTCACCACATGGGCAGGAGTGGCCCTGGATATCGATGTCCAGGGCCAGAGTTCTGCTTGCCAGCCACTCTCCTCAAGAAGGAAGTGACTGAGCCTGTACATGTTGGCAGAGCATGCAAGTACCTCACAAGTATTATACAAAGAGAGCAGTGGTATTTCCTCCTTTTGCCAGGTCTAGGCGTTGAAGCAAAGCACTGCAACAAGTAAAGAACCAGTTTCCCTCCATGCTCTGCCAAATTCTCTTTCTATAATCTTTGTCAAGTCACCACACTGGGGTATTGTTTTTCCACCCCTCCTGGTGACGTGGGGTCATTCACTCAGGTTTGTGGAGTTCTCCCCTGAGTTCTTAATGGGAAGGACAAAGTATTATTATAACATTAGTAAGACAAGTGTTTTCAGTTAATTGGGGCACTGTAGCAGCACATGGCTCACTCCACAACTGCAGCCCTGAACACATGGCCTTGCACAATGACACCAGTGGGAATTACCCTGGGAATGGGCTGTGGCAGCGGCCATTTCACTCCAAAGGCTTATGAAGGAAGGCTGCCATCATGGACAAAGACAAAATGGTCCAAGTGAAAAATTCATATATTGCTAGGAAAGAACTGTCCTCAGTTGCACTGCTGTAAATCCCAAGTTATTCTCCTAAGACCTAAAATGTACTTGCCCCTTTTATGCTGTGCTTAAGCTGCAAGTCATAAATATGTATCTGGAAGCTTAAACCCAGAGTCTGTACTCCTGGCTTTACTTGTACACTGTAAATATGTATTTATACTTATTCTAATGTATATTTTTATTGCACTATACCAGTGACATGTACAAGCCTGCTGGGATTTATCTGATAAATCTGTTCTTCTTAGTAACTGGGCTAACACAAAGTATTTTATGTTCAAAACACCCATTTCAAGAACAGCTCATACCTGACTCTGGGGACACAGGCAGTGGGGATGGGGTGAAAAAAGAGAAGGGAAAGAGTATAGAATTGTTCTGTATGGTTTGAGTGGGAATAAATATGGAAGTTCACATGCAGAAAAGGGTTCCCATTAGAGGGACATTTTTCCTGGAGGCAGATTGGTGCACAGCCCCCCCACAGACAGAGTCAGCTCTCCAGAGCAGGAGAGCCACACCAGATACAGAGAATGTGTGTCCAACAGACAGTGCCAAAGCCCCCATTAAATCCCTGCTGTCCTTTCCTGAGTCATTCTGGGCAGGGGGTATACCCTGTGATGAAACTGGTCCCCAGGTCCTGACGTGACACATTCATGTGAACACTCACACATGCACAAGCCTTGCTCAAGGTAAAGTAATTTCAGCTTATTAAAACTACTGCCCAAAATGCAAACCGTGCTGGTTATTCCCCTTGTCCTCCACAAATCTGCAGACAGAAATATTCGGAGAGGGAGGGTGTCAGCATCTGGACTGCTCAGGAGCAAAACCCTCCAGCCCCAAACCACACGGGCACACCAGCACAGACTTTTTGGGGACAGCAGGTGTGTCTGGCTCATCTAAAGCCCCCAGTTTTGGCCATTTGGAGTCAAGTGCTGGCACACACCAATTGGCAAAGGTGCCTGTGACCACTCATGAAACCAAACCAGGCAGCTGGTTCTTCTGAGCCTCATGAAGAAGAGCTGCTATATCCATAAGATTTTCATTCCTATTTCTGATTTCCATAGTACAGAGGAGCTATAACCTCCAATGGACAGCTGAGATCTTCTCTCCTGTGTGCTCCTATAGCCTGCTTCTCCTTCCTAACACAGCACACATCACCCCAGTCCTGTCTTCTATTTCCCCAGGACTCCAGGGCAGGTTACTGAGCACAGATATTCCTGAAGAGCAGCTACAATGGAGGAGGCAGTGTCAGCCTTAGCCTGGTATTTGTGAGGAGCTTGGGGAGCACATTCTAGGAGATCCAGGGATGACTTTAGCTGGATGGACAGCAAGTGGAGAAGCACACTGGGGGATGGCTGCAGACAGTGTGCTGCTGCAGAGCTCAGGAGAACTTGTCTGTGGTCGGAGCAGTGTGGGGGATCCAGGCTGACCCCTCCCACAGGCACAGGGAGAGTATCTCCAGTGGCACAGGCTGTGAATGGGGGCCAGCTGGCAAAGGCACCAGCGAGACACAACAGCCAGAGACAGGAGGCAACCCAAGAAGGGAGGAGGACAGGGAACTAACTTGCAGTGTTTTACATTAAGACACTGCAGCTTCTTCCTCTTGAGTAGCAAGTTGCCGCTTTCAGATCACCTAATGACCAAGCCCTGGCATTCCTTTAGGCCTGTGTATGCCAGCAGCCCAAAGACAAAACAAGGCAGAGCCCCACAGCCCCTTATTCACTCCCCACATGGCACCAGCTATGGACAGACCTGCTATAAAGAGCAGACAAAGGGCTGCCTGATCCTTGGAGCTGCTAAATCTACACCACAGATACCCAAGGGTGCTTAGCACCTGCCAGGATCAGAGCATGGCTGTCACCAAGTCCAAACACACCTGACCATGCTCTCCAAACATGCAAATTCTCCTCAGTTCTGACCACTCTGGTACAACCGCTTTCCTACCACCTCCCCTCACATCACAAACATTCTGGTCAGTCAATCAAGGAAACAGATAGCAAAAAGCAAATTCTCAGCTGATCTTTGTGGCCGAAGAAAGAGCTGATTGTTTTTGCCTTTCTTTGAGCCCTATATTCTGTACTTCCCCGGTCCTCTTCACACCTTCTTCCCTGTACTGCTAGGGGAAAAAAAATCCTGGTCTCTGGGCTGTTTTGTTTAGCAAATGAGGGACATGCAAAGCACTAACCCCAGGCATCTCTCAGGAGGAGAGAGGTGCCTCTGTGTCTTCCAGACAGCCTTGAGGCGCTGAGAGCAGCAGCCCAGAAGAGCTAAGATTAAGGGTGGATTTCAGTTTGGACACGGGATGAATCTGTCTTCCTAATGAGGACAGAGCCACAGGACACCTGCAGGAAGCAGAGGGGTGTTCTCAGCTAGCACAGCATTAGGCTGGAACTTGTCTCCAGATTGGATTAACCTCATGGAGTGCAATACTGGAGAAGGCAAGATCCTGAAACTTTCTTGTGTAAGCGATTCTTAGGAAAGCCCTGAAAAGAACTTAGAGAAAGGTATGGGAAGAATTAGATTCCAGTTGGGTGCAGGTTATACTGGTAAAAGTTATTTGCTGAATCCAGTTGCTTCCTGCTTTAGGCATCAGGAGAAAGTGTTGTCAGTGAAAAAATGTAAGAGCAGAGTCCCCTGTCCTGGCAGCAGGCTGTTCCCCAGTTGTAGGTGATGGAGACACACCAGCAGTTTAATTCCAGCCTGTCAGCACAGCACACAAAGGAAACCTGAATGCGTGGTGCAATCTCCCAGAAACAGCTGCATACACAGGGTTTCCTTGCACATGGGAAAAAAATTCCTGCCTGCCATTAAGTGCCTAACATGGAAATGGATATGGAGCTCAACCTGCAAAGCTGCTACAGAATAATAAAAAAAAGTACATCACAAACCATTTTTAAAACACTTAATCTGCTCACAAAGCAGAGATTTCACCCCCCCTTCCCCCTTTTCACCTGGAATAGCACATCCACGCAGAGGAGGCAATCTGAAACAGCCACACAAAAATTATTCAAGGATAGTGAATCTCTGTGCTGGATGAGAGGTAAGAAAACACAGATCCCTGCAGAATTCCTGAGCCACCATCTTAAAACTAACAGTCACCATGGACACACAATGATCTTAACTCTGCAACTCTAAACTGAGACTTAAGATCTGCCACGCATTTCCTGCATGACCTCAGGCAAGACTTGAGTGCTGGATTTCTGAAGTTATTCATCACACTATGAAGCTCTCAGAAGCTCTTCACCCCATCTGTGAGAGTAGGATAATAATTCCCTCTCTCCCTTTCATTTCACTTGTTTATTTCAACGGTAAGATAGACAGGAATGAGACTGCTTCTCCTTATCTGCCACATCCAGCACCTCACACAATAGAGCCTTGATCTGGGCTGGAACGCCCGAGCACAACTGCGACACCAATAACAAGTGATAGGAACTGAATCCAGCAAAGCACCCTCATTCCAGAGCTGCGTCAGGAATCCTGCAGGCAGGCACAGTGAGACCCTAACTCAAAACCAGCAGAGAAACAGGGCAAGCAGCACCACAGGGAGGATAAACCAGACGTGAGCATTTCCACTGGTGAATGAGATTGCAGCGAGAGAGATAGAGGTGGGAATGGGTGCTGTAAACATCCCCCTCGATGCTCTCACTTTAAATGTGTTCCTTCAATCTGAGCACTTCTCAATCTGGTCCTTGGGCTGATTTTCACCTGTGGGCCCAAGGGGGATCCGTGTTCACTGTACCAGACAGCAAGGCAGGCAGAGAGCAGAATCCCCAGAAATGGGGAAATCTGGGGCTGGGGAGGAGTTGAGTGTGCACTGAGCTCAGCTTTGGTCTGATAAGTTTATCAAGCACTGCCGGCTGCTAACTGTCAGCTGGGGAAGGGAGCCTGTTAGGGAGGAGGAACAGCTCCCAGGGCAAGATAGGACAGCCCATGCCTTATCAGAGTGCCTGAGACAAAGAGGGAACTGGAGAGTGAGCACTCTCCAACCACTTCATCTGAACAACAGACAGATTGGCAGAAAAGGCCTGACAGCCCTTTGCTTCTGCCACCCAGGTACCCAGGGAGCCCCCATCCATGCAAATACCCCGGGTAAGTGCAGCCTGGGAGCTGCAAATGTGAATGTCGGGGCCTTAGGGAGTGCACAGGGAAGGTTTTCTTAGAGCATTGCCCAGTGGGAGAGTCAGATTTACAGCAAACAATTCAGATGCTTACTGAGCAAGCTGCTCCTGTTCAGTGCCCAGAGCAGCACTTCTCCATGCTACCTTCCCTAAGCTTTGGGAGGGGAATCTGCCACTTCAGAGTTGCAGCAGTCACTAAGGTTTGGTGTACAGATAATTGCTCTGTCTCCGAAAAACAGTAAAAACCCCTGAAGAAGGGGAAAACCTGACCATTCCCATCTGAGCTGCAAATGAATGAACCAGCAAATACCCCTTCACACCTTCTCATAGGGCAGCAATAACGAAATCAATAGAGCTGAAGATCCTGCTAGGGAAACCCTCCTGTGTTTGCGTGAGCTCCCTTAGACCTGTGCAAGCTCCCTGTCCGTACACTTCAGCCATGACAGGGAGGGGAATAACACATTCCTGCAGGGCTCACCCTCTGCTTGGTATCCCTGGTGAGGCTGTGCCATGCAGGATGACCCAGTGTCACACCAGCAGCTTTAACACGTTTCTTTAGCCCGCCAGACCACACTGTGTTCAGGTCACTGCTGATCCAGACCATATGGACAGCCCTCACCCTGCATCCCACCACCTTTGGTTCAAGCTGGTGTCTTGGCTCCTGCCTGTATCTGGGGATTTTGGTGAGACATGGCCCCAGTGCAAGCCCTGCCCCTTGTGCTCATCCTTGGCTGCCTCAGTGAAGGTGCTGTCCCAGGGTCCCCATGGGATATGAGGCAGGAAACCTTCCACAGTAGGTCAGGAGATCTCTGCTGTGAGCTGGTGACTCAAAGGCTCCCTTTTTGATAAGTTACATATCTAGGAAATGATTTAGTTCCTCCTAAACCACGTATCCAATCTAGGGCTGAAGTCCTGCCCTGTATGCACCTACTTCTCTCCCTGAAGAGAGGGACCCCAGTATCTGTAGGCATCTAAAGTTTCACGAGCTGAGTCACAGCCCTGTGGTTTCTGCACCACTCTCAGGCCAAGTTTCTCACAGCTGATTCTGCTCCAACTCACAATCTACTGTTCTCCAGGTCCTGAGCAACCTCTAAGCCACTTAATTCCTGTGTACATCAAGGGATCCTCAGCAAGCTCCAACTACAAGCTACATTCACCACCAGCCAAGACGATTCTGAGGTTCAAGGCTTCCTCATGAAGAACAAGGGGTTTAAAACCCTGTCCCCATTGATTCTGCCTTCCTCTTGAATAATTTTAAAGCAATGACACTTTATCTTACATCCCAGGCTCTTCTATATTAGGAACTTTGGTGGGATTTTTAGCAGTGGCCAAGTCCACTGGTTTCTTCTCTTTATAAAATAGAAGTTATCTCTTGCCTCAGTTGAGGAAGGGGAAGTTGGAGATGACAGAGCATTCCTGTTCCTGAGAGGGCCCATCCTGAGAGTGTGGGCATGGTGAACCAGTGTGTCAGTCAGACATCCCTGCCTCAGCTCCTTATTTAGATCCAGACTGTAGCAGCTTCAAGATCTGCAGATAAGAGCAAGATAGAATTCCTACACATGCACAGCAATACACTGGAGGGGCATTGTGAAAAATCTGACATGAAACCCCATAAAGCATCAAAGTGAGATCTCTGCATTGAGATCTGCCAACCTGCATTTTTCACCTTAAAATATTTGACCAAATTTGAGTCGGACAAATAGAAATATAATTCGGGTCAGCTAGACTTGCAGTCTTGTTTGTTAACCAAGTTTTTGTCTCACCTCCTTGAAGCACTTAAAACTTAGTAGAACATCCCAAGTTAAGATGCTTTTCTTAGGAAAAGGATCATGTACTATTGGTAAGATTTTATTCCTGAATTTTGTATGATACTTAGGACATGCACAAACTCATTCTCTAGTGTCTTAAAGGCAGAGCTGACAGGGTGGAAGACCTAGGGTTTCAGAGTGAGCGCGCATGAGACAGCTGAGGTTTCTCATGTTACCTGGAATGCAGGGAAACAGCTGGAAAGTCAGAGAGTCATGTCCCTGTGCCTGCTGCGCAGTGCCACAACAGTGGTAGTGGAGAGCTCAGCTAGATACTTTGCATTTGAAGAGCTCACAGGGCCTAAGGGTTCCAAAAGGACACAATATCCAGTGGTCAGCAGGATTTAGCCCCCAGCCTGCAAGCTTTCTCACAGCATCATTATTAATTTTGCAGAAGATACAACACAAAGTTCATGGTTATCAGCAACAATAATTTCTTCGCTGGGAGTACCACCTCCTCATCCTGACTTCCCCAATCCCAAAGTCCCCAGCAATCCTAAGATTGCTCAGAAGGGAATGTGACTCAGGGCTTCAACTGAAGGGCTGTCACCTGCAAACCCTCAAGGCTGGATGTGGCCGTGGTTTTATCACTGGCCACCAGCTGCCTCTACAGCTCTTGCCTCCTTCCAATGATTCAGCAAATATTCTTCGAGGAGAAAAACAAACACACAAGTGAACAAATCACAATGTCAGATTACGAAGTTGAGCGGTGAAAAGCTGCAGCTCGAAGGAGGGAGATAAAAGTTGGTGAAGTAGCACAAGCCAAGGATGAAAATGCCCTATAAAGATGGGGACATTTTTTGAAGGGGAGCAATAGTAATGTGAAAAAAAGTGTTGTAGTTTGGATACTTTACACTGTGAAACATTGCTAAGAGTAAAAGAGAACACAATGTGGAAGGAAATTAAGCATATTCTACCCTCTACTATCTGGGCATGGCACAGGGCTGATAGGGATTTTTACTGGTATAGATGAGAACTGAACAGTCCATTCTGGTTTACATTGGAACAGAGTTCCACTAAGCAAACTATTTTCAGAAGGAGTTTCTGCTGTCTGTAACCAAAACTTCAAATAATCTGGAAGCCTCTTCTCAGATACTTTGAATATCACTGTTCCTGGAAAAAAGGATCTGCAAGTCATTTGTTATCCAAGGCCTAGCAAACAGCAGTTGGAAGTAATATTTTAACTCCTGACGGCTTTGGCCACTGCATCATATTTTTATATCATAGCCCGTTTCCATAAACATTTTTTTTCTTGCTGCAGCCACTCTGCAGGTGAAGCACAAGATCAGTGTAACAGCTCTACAGAATAGAAAATAAAAAAGAAACTCCAGCCAGACCTCAGCTAGGAGATGTAATATTTCCTCTAATGTCATTCCACTCCACTCAGAGCCCAGACTTCCAAGAACACCATGAAATCCTAAGGAAAATAAGTGGAATTTATGGAGCTCTCATGCCATGTTTGGGGAATCTCTCAGCCCAGTGAGTCCTCCAGTATCTGTGAGAGAGATGCAGCCTCTGGATTTAATGCACACAAAAAGTAAACGCAAAAGGGAGAGAAGCTCAGGAACTGTGTGGACACATATAGGGATGGATAAACTGTTCTCAGAGAGAACAGGGTTTTGGGGTACATACCTACAGCACCTTCTGCTCTTCCCTAGGGAATATGCAAGAAGGAACCATGGCACAACTCAGAGGATCTCTCCTCAAATTCACACGAGGTATTGTTGCTATGTAAGTCACGTAAAGAGAGCCGAGGGTGTCTCCTTTTAAAGCATTTCTCTGTGCTGTGCTGCCACCTGCTTTCACAGGTCTGGGAGTCTCCCCTCAGCTCTGACAATACTCAGGTACGCTCTAGAACACCAGTGTCAGCACATCTGAAAAGGGAGAACTTAGCAAAATGTTCCAATATTTAAAGGGTGGCTACAGAGACGATGGAGGCTCCCTTTTTACAAGGAGTGACATGGAAAAGTTGAGGGGTCGTGAGTGCAAGTTACTCCTGGGGAGATTACAATTGGATGCCAGCGGACAATTTTTCACAGTGAGAGCAATCAGTCATTGGAATGATCTCCCCAGGGAAGTGGGGGATTCCCCAGCAGAGGACACTTCTCAGATCAGCTGGACAGGGTGCTGAACTGGCTCATCTAGACCATGCTTTTGCCAAGGGAGGTTAGACCAGGTGATCCTTGAGATCGCTTCCAAACTGGTATTCTTTGATTCCATTAAAATGTGCTACTGCTGCACCCTGCAGGCTGAAAACCGTGAATATGTAGTTCTTTTATTATTAATCACAACTTCTAAACCAGGCTCATGGCTTTGTGAAAGGAGGCTGGCTCCCTGGGTGTTTGGAGCTTGTTCTGTTTCTGCCCCATCCCAGAGCTCTCACAGAAGGAACACATCTAGTTCCCATCTTGCTGGGATGAGCAGGAGGAAGAGCAGCAGCTGCAACACAAACACCCAGACGCGCCATCAACCCTGACTTGAAGCCCCCACAGGGCTCAGCTGTGCCAGAGATGTCCCACATGCTGGATCCCCATGAGAAAGGGAGAGCTCAGGAACATGGGGGAGATGTGATGGAGACTTCCACCTGCTGCAGCCTTGTTCTGTTTTATCCCTGTAGATTTGGCACAACAGAGGAGGCACATGGGAGAAAGTGCCTGGCAGTGGCCAGCTCAGCAAAAGTCCACTTGGAGGTGAAGGGACCTGGGGACATGGTGAAGAGCACTGCCCCTCCCAGCTCACCTCACACCTCCTGGGATGCAGTGAGCCCAGCTTTCTGCCAGGAATTGGTGTCATGTGTTCCTGTGCCCTCCTGGCCCCAACTGGTTTTGACAGAAGAACAATCTGGGAGATCTCCCACAAGAAACATCTTTCATTTTCTCACCATTGGCCTTCACCTGCACTTTTTAAAGGAAAAAATTATCTTAATGGCATTTCCCTCTTGCATTGCCCCTTCATATAGAGGCTGGGCCAAAGCTAAAGGAACCCATCAGTCACTTGGCTGAGTCCCTTCTCTTCTGAAATCTGGAGCACAAACTTCATTTTCACATGTTCCAGTGTCAGCCCCAAGTCTGTGTGAGCCACAGGCAGAGTGCAAGTCTGATCCCCTCCCTCTTTCTTAGAGAGGGATATAAAAAGTCACAGTTTTCTGGTGAGAATCTGATTGGCCTCAGCAGGGCCTGTCACCCACCCGATGCCATCTTTGTAAACTTGGATGATGAGGAAATCCAAACTGAACTAGTGGATGATGCTATACAGACCTGTAAGAAAGTGTGCACCAACCTTGTGGATAAATGGCTGTCTGCATTTTCATAATTACAGGCTAATGAGTCCTCTAGGAAGCTCAACCACCTCCCAAGAGTGAGGCAAGAATACAAATGAGCTCTTAATACACCACAAAAGAAGAAGAAGAGAGACGATGCATTCATAAATCTCTCTGAGTGTAGGAGGTACAGTTTGACCAGGATGGTGACCATGTGGAAAACAGGATACCTGAAGAGGTTTAGCTACCAGCCACACAAAGCAGAACTTGCAGGGCTCTCTAACAGCCATACCCATCAAGCTCAGCCATGGACTGGCCTCAGGCTCCTGAGGCCTCAGGCAGGAGAGTTCTTTCTGCCAGTAACGTACTCCCTCTGTGCGCGGAGAGTGAAGGAAGCGACTCCTCGCAGCCCGGAAAGGCTGCGAATACAATGGCGTACTCGATGAACACTTTCTCTTCAGATATTTTCTTTTGTGGCAGCTCTAACTCCTTGAGCTCTGCAAACCTGAAATTGTGGGAAAGTGCTATTTCTCTCTCTTGCTAACTCTATCTCTGCATGCTTCGTCCTGGCGTGCAAGCGCTGCGAGTGGCTTGTTGAAGCACAAAGAGGATCTCTGGGCTAACTCTGACTGGGAAAGAGCTTTCTGCTGCATTTTTGCAATGCTCTCCAAATTGCACACAAAGATGCTGCAGTGTGCCTTCTTTCTTCACCTTCTGTTCTCCATAGAGCTGCTTGGGCTGGTAACATACTCCTAGGATGGGAGCGAAGCAATTGAATCTTCACAGTCCAGAGAGACAGTGAATAGAAGGGGGTATTGGAAAAATTCCTTCTCTTCAGAATTCCTTTCCTACTGTAGAAGCTTTAACTGCCTGAGATCAGCAAACCTGAAGCAGTGGCAAAGCGCTTCTTTCTCCCTCTGGCTAATTCTCTCTCTGCACAATTCGACCCAGAGTGCAAGGGCTGTGAGTTGCTTGGTGAAGAAGAGAAAGGATATCTGAGCTAACTCCGCCTGGGAAAGAGCCTTCTGCTGCTTTTCTGCAATGCTCTTCAAAGTGCACACAAGCACGCTGCTGTGCGCTTTCTTCCTTCGCTTCTGCGCTCCCGAGAACAGCTTTTAGCGCTGAAGTGGCACTGTGCCGGGAAAATAAGGGGAAATAAATGAAATAGAGGAAAAGGGGGGAATAAGGGGAAAAAGGGAAAAGAGAGAGAGTGAGAAAGAGAGGGAAAATAAGGGAAAATAAGGGAAAAGGGGGGGAATGAGGAAAAATAAGGGAAAATATGGGAAAAGAGAGAGACAGAGAGAAAATAAGGGAAAATAAGGGAAAATAAGGGAAAATAAGGGAAGGGGGGGTGGAAAATAATAGATCCCATTTTTACTGTAATGCATTCTTTTAGGTTTGGGAATTCTGCCCATAAAAGACATCTGAAAATTGGTATTTTGGAACTTGATATTTTGAAATTTGGACCCTTTGATATTTTGGAACTTTATATTCTCGTATTTGGAAATGAAATTACTTTGGTATTTCGAAAGTTGGTTACTTTAATATTTCTGAACTTGGTTTTCTGGTATTTTGAAACTGGGTTACTTTAGTGTTTTGGAACTTGGTATTCTGGTGCTTTTAAACTGGGATTTTACAACCTGGTTTTCTGATCATTTGAAATTTGTTTTTCTATTTTTAAGCTAGGTTATTCTGGTATTTTGGAATCAGGTTTTTTTTGTTGTTGTTGTTGTTGTTGTTGTTGGGTTTTTTTGTAATTGGAGCCTAGTTTTTTTTGTAGGCTGTTTTTTGTATTTTTTGTATTTTTTGTATTTTCTGGTTTTTTGGTATTTTTGTGGGGTTTTGGGTTTTGTTTGTGGGGGTTTTTTTTTTCTTTAATTTATTTTTTAGCATGGGATTTTAGTTTGTTATTTTTGTAGCTTGCAGTTTTAAAGATTTTGTAACCTGTGCTTGGCAGCAGCCTGGGGCATCCTAATCCAGGCTCTTGGCTTGGATGTCTTAATGTCCATAGTTCTGAGGCGTTGTATAAAGTGATTGAGTTGTAAAACAAAATACTTGGGGAGGAGATTTTTCTTTTAAAGCCAAATAACTGTCAGTTCCACGCATCTGCTGTGGCTATGGTAACCTTTGCTGGGATCAAAAGTAGGTGATGCCAGAGTGGCAGTGGCCTTAGGAGCTGCTGCTGAAGAAAGTACTGCTTACTCTGATCACTACACCCTGGCATGCCCTTCTTGACTTCCCTCCGTGCTGTGCCTCGACTTTGGACGGATTCCATGGCATCTAGGTTCAGTAGTATTTAGCTTGTGCTGTCTCTTGGAAGTTAGAAGGGTTTTGCAGGCTCCTGCTTGCTGTCCTTTTAGCTGTCAGTGGCCTATTTTAGTATGGGACAGTCATGATGGGGCTGTTAAATTCCGTTTGTCAAAGAGCTGTTTCAGTGTGTCTTACTCTATCTTGACTGCCAGATTCCCACAAGAGACACCTGCTCAAGTTTGCTGCAAGAATCCCAAAGGATCTTTCACACAGAGGTTTTTCTGCATTGCACATTTAGTTAGCATCTCCACTCTGGAGGGAACCTTCGTTTGGAGCCAGTTATTGCCTTTCTTAAAAGAATTGTGATGTGGTCAAAGTCTGAGCTTACCATTAGAAACACAGCATGACTGACAAGGGTATCTGTGGAGCATGTGCCATCACCAGAGAAGATTCAGTGACAGTTACTTGGGTTGTAGGAAGACAGCTGGTGACAGCTGGCAAGTTTATGCTTTTATAATCAAGGCTGTCAATGCTGCTGTTCTTCCTTTAGAACAGCAGATATGACGTTGTATTTTGAAATCAATTTTTTTAAAAAAAAAATTTAAAAATATTATTTTATATATGTATATACACATAGATAATGAAAGCTACAGTTTTTTATACTTTTTGCACAAACACATCCCTTAAACTTCCAAACATTTTTGGGCTGTAACCTCCCTTTTTTGGGAGGACCCCACCTAACCCCTCTCATACCCTACTCACCTTCTCCTCCACTGCATCCCCACTCTCCCAGTGACATTGAGGTGCCCTAAACGACATAATCACCCCCCAGACTCCAACTCCCTCTGGTTTTACTCGCCTCCAAAGAAGGTACAAAACGAATCAAAGCAGCCTGGACATGTGCATGTTGCTTTAATAATGCCATTTATATATGTCCGCCCCCGTCCAAAAGGGGCCTCTAACAAAAAAATAAAGGGAGGGTACTTCTAGTATGATACTTCTAAGTAAAATTTTTATTATAATAATAGATCTGTGACAAACTGATGACTGCTTTTCTCAGTATTAAGTACAATGCTGCGTAGATGCGTGTTGTAGTCCTTTGCTTTTCATCTGGCAAGGCAAGTCACCATGCAAGCACAGCTTCAGTCGTGCAGTGTGACTGGAAGCCATTCTGGTGTGGCATCTTGACTTGAGAGCAGCATTCCACAGCAAATCTGACCTATCCGCTTGGCTGTCTTGGAACTGACTAGGTTCTGCTACTTGCAGGCATACTGAATAGGCGAACTTTCCGCGGAAAACTCTCAGCAGATGTCCGATACGATGTTTCACCTTTACATTTATAAAGCCCGCATTCGGGAGAGGCGGTGCTGGCTGAAGTCCCGTCCTGCACAGGGGCGAAGGACCCGTTCGCTCCCCTGGCGGGACTGCAGCTCCCGGCGGCGGAGGACGGACCGCTCCCTCACAGCCCAGGACTACAACTCCCGGCGGGCCCTGCCGGCGGCGCAGCGGCCGACGCAGAGGCCGACGCGGCGTAGGAGGGGTTGGCGGGCCGGGGCGGACCCGCGAGGCCGTGCGCCGGGGCGGCGGGATGTGCGCCCGGAGCTCCTGGCGCCTCTCCCGCGCGGGA
>VZRN01002543.1:0-22026 GCA_013397935.1 Dasyornis broadbenti
CGGAGCCATTCTGCAACACTTGTGTGTCTTTTTTAATGACTACAAGTACTAAGAAGTTTATTTCTGACATACAAGGGGAAAGTACAAATCCAGAACACTCATATGGTTCCCATTTGACAGAAGGTTTGGTCCAAGAATTGAATGGATTCCACAGTAGCTGGGACATGCAGGTTTGGTGCACAGAAAAGGATGCTTGTTGAACACCTTGTTTATTGCACTTCTATCCAGCAGTGTATGTTTAGGGTTTGTATAAGCAAGACACTAGACAAAAAAAATCTAGAAATAACTAATTAAACTGTCTGGTGCTTGGGCTTTAGATTTCATCTCCCAAAAGCGGGTCCTGAGCTGAGTCAGGCTCAGGCTTCAAACCTGCTTGGTCCTCCAGACTTTCTAATTCTCTACGCACTTCCTGAATGACACTGCTTTCCTCATAATCAGAGAGAAGATCTTGGGGGATCAAGCTGAGAAAGGGCATCTCGTCCACGATTAAGGGATCTTTTTCCGTGTTCTGGGTTTCATTGGCAGACAGCTGACACACAGATGTAGTGCTGTGGCTGTTGGAAAAAGACACATCTGGTCATACAGTACATCATTTTGTGTTCTGGTAGTTTCTTTATGAAATTCTCCATTCCCTCCCCACATAAAAACATGTTAAATGCACAATGGATCTACCCTAGCTGACTTCACAAGCAGCTGATTCTGCCATGCTTGGCAGCTGGAGAGCTAAAGATGAGATTTCCACATACAGAGATCCTAACGGTACAAAATGCCTGATCCTGGGACACAAGAGGGCAGTGGCCCTCAATAAAACAGGCAACAAAAAAATGTTACCTGACTCTTCAAATTCAGGTAGAAAATTCTTGTGAATGATAGCTGGACAGTTCAGCTATATACACACCCTAATTAATTTTTATGTTTCTATATCCTCATCTGAAATGTTGCTGTTCTTACTAGACCTGACATTTGCTGACAGAGCCCTGAGGTTAATGGCGCATTAGCTAAAATTTTGGTGCTGAAAGGATGGGATCAGCTCTGCTTACCTCCTTAGATGACATTTATGAAAAAAAATGTTACCCAATTCCTTTTCATGCATGAAAAAACATAGAATTGGACTCAGAAGAGGGAAATATTAATCTGCCTCTATCTGAGGTATGATTTCTTGTTGGAAGTTAATTTGATGCTGGTAGTGTAGGAGCAAATTTGGAGAATTTATTTCATAGAAAATGTAGGTTTTCTAAAAATGCTTTTAATGCAAAACTGAAATGGTCTCACTTTCTTCCAATGAAACTGGTGATGATTCAAATAACTCCTTTCAAAGAACTATTGAAAGCATGAGCTATGAAAAATTTGTATTAAAATACCTTTAACATGTCTTACATACTAAAGCAAGCAAATCAGCTGATAGAAGGCCAGTCTAACATAGAAGGTTGGCGAACAAGAACTGTGGGCAGAGAATTAAATCGGAATGCTGCATCTCAACAGCTGGTAGTACTGCCTGATTAAAAAGCAGTACCAGCCTCATTAATTCACACACTTAATTCACACCAGTTCAATATGTTGCCAAACTCAATTAGGCACATCTGTGAGGGCCAAAGCAGAAGGTTTCAATGCTACAGATGAGAAAAGTTGTCAAAACCTTTTCTAGTGAGGAGGAATCTGCAAGTTCTGCAGCTATTTACTGCAGAAATAGACCCCTCAAGAATGTTAAGCAGCTTGTTTGCCCAGCTTTGGTCCTTACCTCTGAGGCTGGCAGCTCAAGCCACTCGCACAGGGGCACTGCTCCAGGACTCCATCGGGCTCCAGGTCCCAGGTGATGAGGTTGAGAAGTCTGTTTGAAGGATCGTGGCAGGGTTGCCCTTCCCCAGGTAAGGGTGTGCACACAGGGAACAGCAGCTCTGCAGGTCAGGGTAAAGTCATTTTAGGAGAGGTCGATAGCTGCCTGCTAAACTGAGATCACCCCATGTTTAATTCTGTGTGCAAGATATAAAAAGACAGGCTTGATCTCTTTTAAGTCCCCTTACCAATTAGGGAGCTATAACAATGTTTTTTCCACTAGGTGGGAGTAAAACATGCGAAGTTCATCCTTGATGAGCAAGATCAACTTGACTCAGAGCCTCCTGTCAAGACAGTACAGCACAACTCCATCCCTTGGAGATTCCAAACACTATTCTAACCCCCAGGAAACTAACACTGAATCCTTTGCAATGAGTAGCATTAATGGTTTAAAATCTGAATGGAGAAATACTTCTCTGTTTTAGAACTCTGTTATTTTTCCTATTTCTTTGCAGAGGCTATGAATACAGAGCAACTGTTCAAAGACTAAATAATAAGGCTATAAGAAATACAACTCAGGCATTTAATTTATTTTAGTAATTCTGCTGTAGGCAAAGCTGTCTGATGGTATTTAGGGCTTGGCACTCTTGTTTCTACACAGAACTGAATTTCAGCCTGTGTAAGAAATTATTTAAGACGGTTGTGTCCTTTGGGTTTCCTCATGTCAGTAACTTCCAGTCTCAGTCTGGAATTCAGCTCTTCCAGATGTTCCTATAAAACCTCCCTTCCTCCTCTTGTCTTCAGCCAACTGATATAGCAGGATAAAATATGAGAAGAATTCAAAAGTTTTTAAACCAGACTTGGTCAAAAGACACATATACGTGTGTATACATGGACATATATGCTTCAATGTGTATGACCTATCAGTTCCCAGCTTCAAAACATTATATATTGAGCAGCAAATACTCCACAGTTTACTAAAGCTTTATATAAAAAATACGCATCTTATTAGGATAATCTTTTGCAATACTCTAGTGATGGAGGAAGGCCTTGAGGTTAGGCCTAACCCAAAAAGCCCTAAAGCCCGGCTAAAGCAGACAGCTGTAGAGAATAAAAATTAATTGCTATTAATCAATAACTCTATTTTAGGTTCTAATAAGAGTATTCTGTCAATTTTCATCAATGTTCTTATCAATTGATTTATATATATATTTAATTACTATCAGTGAAGGTACAAGGCCACCTCAGGCTCATAGCAAGGAAGAAAGCCAGGGAAGTACCTGGAAGTACCTACCTGCTGTAGGGAGGTGGTTGGAATTGTGTCCTGTCACTACTAAAATACGGTGAACTGTGATAAATGCAGTGAGGAGCTGGTGGGCATAAAACAGTAGAAGAAACTGGACCCCAACCAGACAGGATTGGGGATTGATTTCAGGCCTGAGACCTTCTCCTCTGTCCTCCCTTCTGTAAATCAAGTTTCACATTCCCATGTGGACTGACAGCATAATCTGGGACATCATTCCTCTGTCTCTCTTGGGTGCCTGGTCACTACTGCAGGGTGTGAGGCCCTGGGAGGCTCACATAAAACTCAGAGTGTGAAATGTGTCTGCACTCTGATTTTGATGGTCTGCTTGTTGATAGGAAGGAGAAGCCACTTTCAGTCAGCTCATTAATTCACTCTGCACATCTTTAATTCTGTGATTTTTGTTCTATGGTGTGAAAGTTTGACATAGAGCTCTGCTGCTTTTAAATGTCTAAGACTCCCCTTCAGAAATGTAAATTTTTGAGCTTCTGCTGCTGGTTTCATCCCTAGTGTGCAACAGGCTTTGCTTTCACCAGTGTGCACCCCAGCAGGCTGTTTCTCACTCCTAATTCTCCCAAAAGTTTTATAATGAAGTTAACTCAGTGCATTCTACAGGCCAAGGGAGAACAAGCTGTTGATTCTGTAGTGATTTAACCACTTCCCTTGGGCTAAAAAGAGCCAAGTATCAATGCTCCTGCATTATGAAATGCATAGGATAAAACCCTGTGTACCTTTCTGAAAAGCACAGCACATTCCAGGGTTGCAGTCGTGCTGGTTCTCACAGATGGTGCCGTTCTCCCCTCTGGAAATGGATCTCCTGCACTCGCCCCACACGCAGAGCTGCTCCCCACAGCACTCAACATCCCGAGAGCAGCGCTGGCAGAGGCACAGAGCATGGGAGAAAGCTGGCATTTAGCACTCATTGAAAATATCACACACAGCTACACACAGAACTGGACCCTGGGCCTAAAGGCAGCAATATGTACTTTAAATGTAAGTTATGTCATATTCCCACTGTTTACATAGAACTGCTTCATTTCTCTATTTAGGCATACATAGAACTGTTGCCGGACAGGAACCTCCACAGTAGAGTAGCAGAGCTCGATCCAACCTGGCCTTGAACATTTCCAGGGATGGGGCATCCACAGCTTCTCTGGGCAACCTGTGCCAGTGCCTCACCACCCTCAAAGTAAAGAGTTTCTTCCCAATATGTAATGTAAACCTACTCTCTATCAACTCCCCCTTCTCCTGTCACTACCTGCCCTTGCAAAAAGTCCCTCTCCAGCTCTCTTGTAGCCCCTTTAGGTACTGAAAGGCTGCTCTAAGTTCTCCCTGGAGCCCTCAGCTCTGCAATCAAGGGAAACAAAAATTAATAAATGAAATGTCATCAGTGGAGAACATTACTGATTTTTTTCCATTGTTAAATGCAGTCAGGAATTTGCAATTTGTTCAGAATTGTTTTCAAAGAGCAAAGCAAAAAAAAATCTCACTAAAACCCATTTTTAGTTGTAATAAGAACCAGACTTCATTGGTAACAAAGAATCTTTGGAAAAAAATCTCTTTGCAAATCAGAAATGCAAATCTCTAGCTAAAGGTAGCTTTGTATGACAATTGCCCCAGTGTTTCAACTACGCACACCTAAGAAATCAACCTAATAAAAACCATGTGTGTCACTTTGTTTCCTTTTTCAGGTAGTTTGATTAACATCTTAAGAGTCATAGCAGGTCAGCATTCCAGCATCTTTTTCCTGTCTGTGGAAAGCCCTCTGGGCAGCCATACAAAATCTGTTATTTCTTTTCCAGTGGGTCCCGCAGGCAGTGCTTGACACAGAGCAAGAAGTAGGACTACACTGGCACTATTAAGACCTGCTAACTAAGGAGAAAAATGCTTTGTAATTGTGGAGGTTCTAGGTGAGGGAATTGAACCCACCTCCTTCAGCCTGAGCTCACTTTACAATGGAAGTGTAGCTAGGATCCAGTTTTTACTTTCTTTAGTCTACAAGTGTTCTACTGACAAATGCAAAGAAAAGATGGGGAGGGCAGTAGGTGTTGAGTCATCCCAACCTTGATTTTTAATTACTCCAGATTAACATGAAAAATATTTTACCCTCATGCAGAAAGCTTTCCAGCTTCTTTTCTGCCAATTTTGACTTGCTGACATTAGCAACAATGACTGACTGAGTTTCTAAAGATCACATTAAATCACATCTCATTCAGGACTTACTGTGTGCTGGGGTTTGCAGAGCTGACATTTGTATTCAAAGGTGGAGAACTGGCAATATTTCCCTGTTTCACAGTCTTCGTCAATGATACACTCCTGAAGAAAAGGATAAATTGTGATTTGCCAGAAATCCATACCTCCACTTGAAATACCAGAAACTCTTCATTGATTATATTTCTTATTTGGGAATCTTGCTCTGGTTCTTCATACAACCACAGTTCTGTAACAGAGCAGTGCCCTCTGCCTGGCTTAACCTGGCCTTGAATTGGTGGCTTCACTTGAATTGGTGGCTTCACTTCTTGAGTGTGTGGCAATGAGGCGAATCCAGAGAGTGAGTGGATATATTTGTGCACCCTCATGTCTGGTTCACAGGGCGGGGGTGTTTTCCCATCCAAGGATTACCTCTTAAAAATTGTGTGATTAACATTCTTCTCTAAAATGCCTTTTTGTTTTTTTTTTTTTTTCTCCAAGCTGGATACAATCTAGTCAAAAGAAGAATAAATGATAGCACCATTCTGGAGTCATCTGTGCTCCATCATTGGTTTGTTCCATTGTTAGTGGAAAGGCAAAGGAAAAAGGAGAAGGAATTACACAAAAATCCCTGAATTCTCTGAAGTAAGCACTTGACTGCTCTTTGGCAGATACTAATCTCACTTGCTGGAGCAACCTTTACTGAAAGCTTCCACTAAGCCTCTCATTTTCTTCAGATCTTCTCCAGATTCGACCTTTTGGAGGGTTCTTGCCCTGTGTGAGGCAAGGCTGCTGTGCCTGAATCTGCCTTGTCTAAGTTACCCATTTTGGCCACCTCAGAGGTTTCCAAGCAGTTTGATTATCCAGAACAAAGAACAGAAGCTAAACACAGTCTAGGACCTGACTCTTCTCAAGCCAATGACTTGACATTCAGGTTACATGTTTGTTTTTCAGAAGAAGTCATTTTAGCTATTACAAGGAATTACTATGAGCAGGTCTAGGCTGCTGTAAATTACCACAGTGTTTTTCAACTTCATTATCCCAGTACTGTGCGTGTTCTGCTTTTCCTTTTCTGTTGCTACATAATCAGGTTGATCAAAAGCCAAATATCCAAATGTTATAGAGTATGTTGGAGGTTTTGTGGTTCCAAGTGAGCAGTCAGCCACTTCTCTTCCGCAGCCATGCTCTTTCAGGCCAACTTTCTGCTTGTAGCTTTGTCAGCTTCTTTTATGAATCCCCTGTATAAACCATACCCAGAATAGACTATACTATTTCATTCCTGTTCCATCCACTTCCAGGCAAACAGCCAGGTCTCACTGTAGTCAGGTTTTCCTTTACTACCATCCTGTCCTTCTCCACAAAGGAGAAATCTTGCCATAATTGTTTTTAAGCTCATGGAGTTACTTTAGCTTTAAAACAACCTAACACCAAAGCTGCAATTCTCTAGTCACTGCTTTCTCCTGAATTAATGAGTCCCACACCAAAAAACTTTTTCCTCTTACTGAATTGTGTCCCACCAGTTCAGACATTCAGTTTTATGAGGGTTTCCAGTCAGGGCAAAAAAAAAAAACCCTTGTGGTTTTCTTTCCTGGCATGGAAAAGGCTTCCTTTCATATGTTCTCTGTGAAGTTGTGTGCCACATTCCAAACCAATTTACTTCACCCAGATACCATAGTCAATGCAGAACTCAGTAATGCTTACATGCCGATGTGTAACCATATATAACTTTTGTAATTGTTTACTTTTCTTGATTTAATCAGGCAACAGACCTTTTATAATTCAGCTACCTTTAGACAGAATAGTTCCTGCACAAGGAGCAAATCTGAATGTCCTCATCAGCTGCAATAGATTCTAAACAATCAATTTTTTCCTGGAATTGTGCAAACTAAGTTATTTCCCAGAATATTTTCTCTTTACAGGAGCAACTGTGTAAACTGAGGAGAGAGTGCTGGTTCTGATATGCAGCAGAGCATACAAGTTGGGCAGAATTAGCCACACTGATAATGATGCACATCTCTCTGAAATCCATTTCTATGTTACACCAGTTAATTTAATGTTGTAGCAAAGGAATGTGCTGTTTGCGAAGTGATAAAGAATAATACAGAGTGAAAGCAGCGCTGCCTATTTATTAATGGGTGTGCTGGGGCCCATAAACAACAGAGGTCAGGAGGGAGAATCCCATCTATGTACCTGCAAGGACACACTCAGCATCCTGTGGACTCTTATTATCATATTATGCTCTGCAGTGAATACCCTGCAGCACCTGGAACCAATTTGGGCATTAGGATCTGTTCCAAACCCAACGGAGAAAAAAAAAACCACAAAAACCCACCCAACAAAAAACTGAAACTCATGGAAAACGTTCCTAAGACTGCTGAAACAACTGCTGCTGAAAGAAACTTCAGGTTTCTTGTCTTTGGTAGATTATGCTAGAGATTATCGCTTTCCTAAAGAATGGTTAGTGTCCATTTTATCCGAGAATAAAACAGTGCCTGATGTTGGCGGTAGTGAAAGTGGGCAGGAGCACAGCTCCCTGAGCACTGACACAGATGGTGCAGGAGTGTCCAGGTCACAACTGGTGGGACAAGCTTTGACACAAGCGCCTTCCCTCGGGCCTTGTGTTTGCACACACATGGAAAGGCACAAAAGAAAAGAGTTTTCTTTCCATGGGATGTGTCAATCTGCAGCCTCCAGCCCACAGCATGCCCGTGGCCTGGAAGGTGCTACAGAATATTTGGCAGATTGTCCTGACTGGGGAGTGCATCCCACTGTGGTGTGGACCACACCATCCTCTGCCCATAGAGCACAGTAAGGATAAACAGGGGGAAGCAAAGAATTTGTCATTTCAAGTCATGAGAGCAGAGCAACGTGGCCAGAGTTAACCTACTTTCACACAGAAACCCACTTTCTTTGGCAGTGTGCATCTGGTTTCTGTACCTCACTCTGGCAGTACTTTGAATCTTCTGTTTCACTGGTGATACAGTATGTGCCGAAATCATGCTCATTTTGCTTTGCTTTTTCCCTTAATCCTTAATTAAAACCCTAAGAGTAGACTAGAAAAAATGCTCAAGTCTATCCTGATGCTGTCTGACTTTCAAAATGGAATAACTAATTCTAAACTCAAAACTGATACTGGATTTGTCTGTTCCCTCTCCCGACTCACACTCCCACTACCTCCACAAGCTCAGAAAGTTTCAGTAACAACCTTGGAAACGCATGGCGGCACCTTTGGCAGTGTCCTGGGACAACTGTGCTTCAAAAGCTTCTCTGAACAAAAGCCCCTTTAACATGTTTAATAAAAGCTCCTCATACAAAGCAATTCCCTTTTCAAAAACCTGTAACTCAGGTAAATCTCAGTGTAACCCCCCATAAACCATAGCTACAGATCCTTCCCAAACAATGCCAGAGCTCACCCAGCTGCACCTGTGAGACAACAACAATTCCAGCCATGGCTGGAGTGCCATGTTCACGTTAGCAAGAGCACGTTAGCTCTCTTAGCAAGGAGCACTCCTAAGAGTTAACATTTCTGTGTTTACAAATCCCCTTCTAGGTTTTGTTTCAACTCCTACAAGTTGTTTCACATAGGGCTGGTCTCCATTACTGCAGCAGATGGCAAAAACTGCTGAGTAGTAAGGAAAAAAAAGCATAAAACCTGTTTTATATCCTATATATATTTGAAAATAATAATTTTAAAAGGCCAGAATTACATAGAATGGAATATTGTTTTATGGAAACTACTACCTTAATCTGAAATGCAGTAGCGTTCCCGTTCCTAATCTCTCAGTTGTCTAGACAGGGCACATAATGCATTTGTCTTTAATGAGATATGAATTAATTTGCCCTGAAATACCTCAAAACCTCTGTAATACTTTCCAGCAGTGCAAACCTCTCTCTGCTGTCCTGCCAAGTACACAGCACTCATAAAATTAGGAACTTCTGTTCAAAAAAGACATCCTAAAAAGAGCAGACATGAGCTGCAAACTGTGGTACGGGAAAGCCAGCTCCCTGGGTGGCTGTTCAACAGGAATGTAGCTTCTGAGCTCAAAACTAATAAATAACAAAATACAAGTCCCTTGGGTTTGTCTTGAACTTCTCCATAGAGCTAATCTTATCTGATTCCTTTTCCTCCGTTTCCCAGAAAGATTTTAATTGGAAAAACTTTGTTTCTGGTTCTCCACATGACACAATATAAATGGATGCAAAATATGTCCACATGACATAACTGAAGGTGGGCTGAAGGCACTTGAGCTTGGCTTTAGGTGCCCAAAGCAACACAGCTATGGTGGCCTTAAAATGCTGCCCAAAAGCGTAGGGAATTTATTGAGGTAGGCTGTGGCCCCCAGTAAACTGCTCACCACCAAAGCCGGTGTAAGAGCTGCATCCTTTTCTACACCACCTGCTTATTCCCACCACACAAACATGATCCTGTCACTGATCAGACCCTTAAGCAGTTAATGTTCAATGTCAAAAGAGGAAATAAATACAATATCATCTTATCCACAGCTTCAGGGAACTGACTCCAGTGAAAGAAGAAACTACACCCAAAAAAACCAAAGAAACAAAACCAAAAAAATTCCTGACCAGTGGCTCAGACTAATGAGAAAAATGGTGCCTGGATGCTCTCTCAGATCATGTTCTGTTCACACTTGGTCAAAATCTCTCTGTATGCCCTGCAATAATTTAATAGCAGGTCACTCTGCAAAAGCAGTCACTTCATTTTCTTCCATCATCCTGGTTTTTTCTTGGTAATAATAACCTGATCCTGGCAAGGCTACAGCTTCTGCAAATGCTCCTGTGTCGACACACGGTGCCAAGTATTCATTTCAATCTATTTTGCAATGGTATCAAAGGGGGGACACAAGAGGAACTGTTCAAATTTGTTAAAAAACCCCCACAAATTATGTATCTGACAGGTAATGAACTTAGTCTGGAAAATAAGAGCTATCCAACTAAGAAAGAAAAACAGCACTTTGTTATGTGTGTATGTATACATATATATTTATCTATTTGTGATGTCAAAACACTGATGCATGTCTGTCAACAAATTTTTCCTAATGAGTTTGCAATTAATGGTCTTAACAGAGAAATGCATCTACCTGTGGATCTGTTAACTGGAGAGCAACAACTCTTTGATAACTGGAAGATGTGTCTAAACACTCGGGGCCTGAGAGATCCTGGGTTTTATTCTAAATGTCTTGAGGTCCAGTAGCAGCTGTGGAACCTCTGCAGAGCCGTGCTACAAAGCTCTGGAATGCCATGGTTTGTAAGTAGCAGTGATCAGACAAAGACACAGCTTTGATGTAATCTCGTTCCCTGGGAGCTGAATTTTAATGCAGGCCGCTCTTGTCTCTACAACTGGCAGCTACAAAGTTTCCGTGATTCACTACTGAACTATGTAAATTTTGCAAATTTGTAAAAGCAAAACAACACAGAGTAGCTGTACACAGCGAGGATGGGAAACAGCTGTGAGAAAAGAGAAGCCTTTGAAAACAAGATTTCTGTGCTTAATAGCTGCTGGCTACTCTTAATCACTAATTTAAGAGTAGCACACTGAGAGTAAGATGCTGACCTCTGCCCCATCCCAGTGAAGTGATTCCAAACCCTGGATTTTATGGGTTCTCTTCTTATATATATATATTTTTGGTAGTCTACAGTTTCAACAGACTTATTGACTGTGCTTAAGGTGCCAGCCAAAGATAATACTGGAACAGAAGTGCAGTGGTAAGGATTAACATACAATGGATTTTGCCTATGGCAGATTTGACAGTACAGGAGACTCCTGTTACTGTAGAAGAAATAGAATCGTTTATTTTCCATGAGCTGTAGATGGAAGAAGAAGGGATCTTCAGCCCACTCTTTTTGTCCTTCTGAAATGGACATAATAATATGAATGTATTACAGATTTCCACCACATATGAAGTCCAAGACAAACACCTACAAGGGGACCAAAACTTTGCCTTGCTGACAGCTGTGAGATATCTTGGACCCAGAAAAACCCCTAAGGCTCCCCCTTGCCTGACACCATGATGTCAAACTCTCGCTGTGCCCTAAGATACTGCTTCTCCCCCTGGACTGTCTAAGGGAAGAAGTTTGAGGGATTCCTCATGTGATATAAATTCATGAATAGGCTCTGAGTCATTTCCAGAGAGAATAACAAGTAAACAGATCTAGAATTCCCACCGCACCCTGCACATCTTTTGTTCAATCATGCTGTGTTACGATATATTACTGACTGGAAGGGAGAAGTGGACTTATGAAGGTAAGAATCAGGACAGGTGGGAGAGGTGGAGGGGGTTCTCTGTGTAAGCTGCAGAGGTGAGCAACCACGAGCTGGCAGCTGATGCATTCACCAGCGTGGAGTCCCTCAGTGCTATCAGTGACTCAGCCCCTCCAAAGGCCAGGCAGACACTCGCTGCACAAGAGATGCCAAAATGCTCTTTGTGAATCACACAGGAGGAAGGACAAAGTTGAGACTCACTCAGCTGACACAGAAATGCATTTCTCAAGGCAAGGCATTTGAAGACACCATTCTACAGTGGTTGTTCTTTCTTTCTTTCTCCTTCTTCTCTTTCTTTTCTTTCTTTCCCTTTGATGAAACACAGCTAAACAGAGACAACTTTAGTTCACCACTTTCCTTCAATTCCCATGGTTCAGCTTAATAAATCCCAGTACAAACACCATCAAGCTGGACTGGTAGCATCTCACACACCTTCCTGACTGTGACTACTGCACAGAAGGCCAAGCAATCATGGATTACATTCATTCTCTCTCCTCCTACTCCCTGGTATAAAACCAGTGTCATTCTACTGATTTTGTTGAATCTAACCCTCCCAAAGTCTAGGAAAAGGTTAGATAAGACTTAGGCTCATCATAGATGTGTCACAGGGCCAACCTCCCAGCCACAGCAAATTCTGCCACCTTACCTGTGACAACACAGATGTAACCAGCTGCAGATGTAATCTGTTTATTGGTATCCTTTTTATCTATCTCAGCCATTCTAAGACTATAACAGATGTAAATAAAAGATAAAAAGACAAAATATTTATGCTATACATCCAGTGCTATAGCCTGTATTTCCTAAAGCCTTAGCTACAGTTGTTACCCTACCTGCTAAGGCTTGCTGCTTAATTAGATAACATGGTTTCAGCTAAAATCTCAAATAAGCAGCTGCTGGAGCCAATGGATTAAGTCATGTAATCAAAACCAGTGGAAAAAAAATTCCCATTTGCCTTAAAGCTTTTCCTCTCATGATTAGTTTGCTACAAGTGTATGGCAAGAGGAAAGAAACACCACTGACGAAGCTTCAATAAAGATAATCCATACTATGATCTCTTAACAGATGTCACTAGATCACAAAATTGCCACCAGCCCACAAAAAAGATTCAATCTCCTGGCTGTATGTTACCTTAAAGAGAAGACAAAAAATTCACTTCTCTTAGAGTAAATAAGTTGATCTAGGAGAGACAGAAAGTAAAATCATTCATGATGATTTTATTTTATATCTCCCTACAACCTGGACATGATCTGTAAAAGACAATTGCACAGCCTTGGAACCCTAAACTCAGCATGTTATGTGTGGGAAAACTGAACCAGAACCAGGAGAAAGGTGAACAACCATCCTTTGACTTACACTACTCCCTCACCACGGCTGGTTGGCAGAAGAGTTGTGGCAACCGCGTGCAAATAAGGGAGAAGCAGGAAGCTTCAATCCTCCCTGCACAGGGAAAGCTTCAGACAAGGCAGGGTTTATTTCCACAACTAACAAGCTTTAGAAGTGGTGCATGGACACTGATGAAGCTCTGACTCTGAGAGAAAGTTTTGTAGTCTTCAGGAGAACTTCATAGTTTACCAACCTGCTCTTACTAACCAAACCTAGACATTGAATCAATTCTAGCCACTGTCACTGTGTTACAGTAAAAGCTCATTTTTGGTGAGGAAAAATTCATTACAAGAAAAGCTTTTTCTCTTCAATATTTAGCTATTCAAAGGGTCATAGTCCAGGTAGATAAAAATGGTGAGGTGGCTCTTCAGACAACATGATTTTGCATAAAAATTTTCTTTTCCTTTGGGTTTTAGCTGGAATAGAAATATCACATTACAGCACACGAGGATCTGGCAAATTTTGTAACAATTCTAAATACAAACATAGACTGGAATTGCTAATGGAGACTTTTGGAATATCTGTAAGTACTACACAGTTTTATTTCCCTAACTTCACAGAAAAAACCCCCAACTTAAACTAAGCTAGACTAATAGGAAATATAAAAGAAATCCTAGTCACTCTATGAATACTTTTTTTCATTAGTAACAGAGTAAATTTATTAAAGTCATCTGAATTACTTCAGACTCCCACCGCTACAAACAAGACCAGGATTTGATACTTTTAATTAGGAGTAACCCTTTTGCTGTTGCATCAGTTACTTGACTGGAAATCTAAGCTACCACTTAAGAGCACAAAAAAAAAAACAACAAAAAAACCCCAAACCAAAAAAACAAACAAAAAAAACAGTGATACTGATCTGCGTTCTCTGACCTTTGCTCGTTGTGTTTTCAGCCCAAGCACCTGCCTGGTTTGCCTCACCTCTCAGCAAAAGGCACCTTGTTTCTCTTGCCTCTGATAAGGTCAGCAGCTGCTCCCACCTGCTTGTTTGCCCAGGGTCACCGAGCCCGAGAGCTGAGTCCATGGAAACCGCAGTCTCAGTTCTCACAGCGTGGCCATTGCACCACTGTAATATTAGAAAAGCACCTGACGCTTGTACGCACTGTCCACTCCTGGTTCTCTGTGTGGACCCGCAACTTTCTACACAGCATTCTCAGAGAGAAAATGTACTCGGGATGGACTGAGTTTAGTAAATAATGATGTGGACACTGAGGAGTGTGTCAGGCAGCTGGCAACTACAGATTTCCCACCTTCCTCCTCAGAGAAGTCTCTTCACACAGGATCAGAGGTGACACTTGTTTTTCCAAGTGCTTCTGGCAGGTCTTTCCATTCACTGAGGCTAACGTTCAGATTTTTTTTGGCCGCAGTCCAGCGAACATCAGGTGACTGTCAAAAATGTTGGGTTTAGACGCACTGTGACTGACAATAAGGCCATCCTATCATCCATGACCTAAATTAAATCTCTTAATAGCTTTTGCATCACTAAGGAGCATTTGCTGCTTATGGAGTTATCTATGAAGTCTCAGAGATATGCACACAGTTCATCACACCTTTCATACAAGAAGAATATGTTCCTCTCTACAACAAGATTCACAGCCGGAAAGTATTCCAGATTAATAAAAGCAACTCAAAATGCTAATTGAAACAGCCTTCTCATCTTTGGCTAAATCCTCTTTCCCTTTGCACCATTCTCCATGTCATTTTCTCCTCTAACAAACACATGCTCCTTGTCCTCATGAGCTATTTGCACTTCCCCCAAAGCTTCGTGTTCTATGTTGCCAGGACTGAAACTGAAAAGGGAACTAAAGAAGAGGTTCAGTAAAATGTTAAGAATTGGTTAAGGATGTCTAAACTTGCCTGAGGAGCCATGGCTCTCTGCAACAAGTACAATTTGCCTTATCTGCTCCTACACCAAGAATTTCCTAAAGGGTGGGTGTTGTGAAGAGAGCTGTACTGGTCCTGAGAGGATTCATGGAGCAGAGCAGACTGGTGAGTTAACACAAAAGCAAACTCAGAGTACCAAGAAATTAAACTATTAAATATACAAAACCTACCAGCTTTAGATATTAAGTGATTTTTGGCTAGGCAGAGGCCTGGATTTCAACCCAGGAATGCACTTACTGGGTCTATTGATAGTTTAAGGTTGTTGAGTGCAAGTCACCAGGGACTGAAAGTTCTGTGAAAAATGCAACACACAAATTGGACCCAAATGTAAGACTGCCCAAAACAAGTGTCTTCCCTGAGACATTAGGGAGCAGAAGTCAACACCGAGATGCTGCATTTTCAAATTTCTGCCATCAACTCCTCTCCTGCGGCGCTGCTGATGGAAAAATTGCATTTTCCATTTCATCATTGCTTCCTTCTCAATTTTCAAAGCTCCCTTTCTATTGAGCAGTGAGCACTCTTCTCCCTAGAGCAGTATGAGCCTCAAAGAGAGCAACTCCAGCACATGTGGCTCAGAACTTGTTTGGTGAAATCATATACAAGTTGTCCAGACAGGAATCAAGCGGTGCAAACAACGGCCTTTATCTTGAAAATAAAGGTCTGGCATCACAGGATCTCCCTCCTAAGGACCTGCTGGTGTTTGAAATCCCTCCCCAGGCAGCTGCTGTGTTTGCAGAAGGTGTGTCCCAAATACACACAGGCACACACCCTGCCTTGGTGGAGGAAGAGCAAGCGCCTTGCACAGAATCACAGCGAGGGCAGCTCTGCTCACCCTCCCACAAAGAAACTTTGACCGGTGCTGTGTAACTGATGAGGAGGCACAGCCGTGCCCTCAACAGCCTCGGCCACCAAGGACAAGCAGAAGAAAAGAGTGGATTCCATAGTGCCAAAATCAAAATAGAAATGCATGATACCTTTTCAGTTCCCTGATACACTCTCCTTAGATACCAGCATCTTTAAAAATACCTTTCAAAAAAGAGAATTGAAAGCTACCAGGTATACTTCTATTAAAATTTGAAAAAAAAAAAAAAACACAAAAAACCACAAAAAACAACCTTTATAAAAAGAAAGTATTACTTTTTATTTAATTATTTATCAAATTACTTGAGGCAAGACAAAAGCTCAAGTACACTGGCTTTGAGTTAGAAGAGAGCTTATGTAAAATACTACTCTGAATGGAAACACGAAGAAGTGAGAAGAAATCTTTGTGCAGCAAATCTTACAAATTTTTTTCCCTTTTATTTTTCATCTTTGCTTTCCATTGGTTAGGCTAATGTATCACCACTGAAACATGTCTAGCCAACAAACTGGAGAAGATTTTGATTTTCATAGGATTATGAGGAATGCTGTTATTTTTGCTGTGCTCTATGCTTGAACTTTTGACTGAAAATACTCTATTAATTTGCAGGCTAACCAATGCTCCCTGGAGAAGTAAATGATGGAGTATTTGAGCCTCAAATCCAGGAACAAATGGATGTCAAACCCTCCACAGACTTTATGCCCATGCAGCAACCTCTTGCCTGTGTTTGGCCTCTGTAAAGACACAGGACTGCTGGATGGAAGCCTGACATCCATCGGGGAGACTGCCAGCCCTCACTGACATCTGAGAAAGTGAATGTGAGTCTGGGAATGCGAACGGGGCCTCCCAATAATGCAGCACCTCTGAGCAACTGGATTGCATTGCCAGAAATGGCAAAGAGCCCAGCTCCTCTTCTGGAGGATTCAAATACCAATAGACCCTGGCCATAAAAGCACTGTCCAACGAGGCATCCAGCGACAAAGCGCAGCCTGGGGAGAATGCTTCTGTGATGCAGAGCCAGGAGGAAACACTTCTGAAAGGAAAATCTGTGTGTGGAGGATTTGCCCTCGTGTTTCGCTCTCGTGTTTCTGTAACCGTGCATCTGCACTTCATGTGTGTGTATATGCTCATATACATTTATTTCTATGCACTATTTGTGTGTGTGTTTGTACCTGCTTCAGGTGGACGAGCACCGTGATTGAAAAAGCAGGCACAACCTATCTTCCACAAAGCTGCTTCTCCAGTGCTGGATTTCATTCCAGCCAGCAAGCGGATTTATTATTGCAATGGAGACACATCTTTGCCTTCTTGTGAGGCTTTTGTGTCATCCCCCAACGCCCAGAAATGTCACATGAAAAACTTTCAGTGATTTCACAGGCTTATAACTCAGCTCAGGAAATAAATGTAAAGTGAGGGGGTGTCGACTTCCAATTACCACAAAATACTGCAGCAATAAATTATACAGAGTTTAAATTCCAGAGCAGGTGGTTTGTGGTGGCTTGGAAAATTCTTCTTTTTACCACCCAAATTTGTACCTAAAGTGCAGGAGCTGTGGGAATCCTTAACTTTTATGAGGTAAGCCTATAAACTGAACCTATGAAACTGGTGGAATTTCTCTTCCACCACCTGTTGGTCTGTGAAGCCTGTGGCCTGGAGAGTGACTGGGACATATCACAGCGTCACACAGAACCTCATGCACAAAAATTAGTGTACATAAAAATGAACCAAGGGCCCAGTGCAAAGTTTTCTACAGCTCATTTCCCAATACCTTTGCATTAAATTTGAAGATCTAAGCAGCAGTGCCTTTTCATTTGGACAAAACTTTTCTCCTGCTTGGTAGATCTCTCCTCAGCAGCACTTTTTCCCTTGCTCTAACCCAAATTTTCCAGTTCTTAACTGCATTACTCCTATGATATTTCTTCGCCCTTGTAGTACCAAAAGTGATTAATATTCCTCCTTAATGTTTAAAGTTTGCAAGCATTTTCAGATTTCCTGCTGTATGACATCTCTTAGTCAAATTAATTTGACGCTCTCCTTAAATAACGACCGAGCACATCTGTAGGCAGCTTTTCGTCTACATTGGCAACCTCTAAATAAGGTGTTTGTACCACGGGCATGCTGAAAGTTCAAAATGAGTGTGAGAGGGGAAATAAACATTAACAACTGCAGCTCTGTTCCAGCAGCTGCTGCAGTGAGGATGCTGATGAACATCGTGCCGTGGGGTTTAAGCGATGAGGAGCTGATAGGATCAGCTCTGGTTTTTCTTGCTTCAGAGCTGCATAAACGCTGCCACCACCAAATTTCACAAAAATTTGTATTCAGCCCTCAAATTCTTCAGCTGGAACACTAATAACAGTATGAGTCCTGGATGCAGCACTGGCTTGGTAAGTGAGGCAAACTTCCCATATGGAAAATGCAGCTGTACCTTGATAAATGAGGCTTATAAGGAACTTTATATGAACCTTGGAGAAAGTTAATTTAGAAATAATTTTTACAGCTGTGAAGAATGATTAGCCACCACAGGAAAGCCAAATACATTATGAAATATCACTAGGGTTGTGTTCCAGTGCTAAGAAGGTTAAAAAGTTTGCCTTTGTACACTGGATTTGAAGATGATGATCAGGTGTGCTTGAAAAAATCCCATTTGGATTGCCTTCATTAGATTTAATCTCCTTATTAAAAAGCACTGTGTAGCATGTTAACACTTTGTATAAAACCAGCTGTAGTTTAGAATGGTTGCAATTTATTTTATACCTTGGCTTTCACTTAACTATGAGCCTTGCCAAATAGTAAAAAAAAAAAAAAAAAGTTGCTTGTGTATGCTATATTTTGCTACTTGCCATTTTCAAACAGAAATTGCAGTATAAAAATATGAGCTGCAAGAGGGGAAATTTTAGAGGATGGTAACAGAAAAGAGGCACTAATTTCAGGTCCTGTGCCCTTTAAAACTAGGAACTACTGCCATGTTTTTTTTCTTATTTCAGTGTTTTATAAAATAGTTACAGAACTACTTCTGTGAAAGAACTGGAAGTTAGCCTAAAAAAAGCCAGGGCATGCTAAATTAAATCAAACCACAAACTATTAGTCAGATGAAGTCAGCTATCAGAGGAAACCTGGCAAGGCCAGTCTTAATAAGAGCACCAAAAAAAAGTCCATTTTGATAAGACTATAACCAAAGAAAACCTAACAATTTTTCTAAAAACTGATATGTGCTATATTTCTCATGTGGCTACTGGTGTTTAGCAAATGCACCTGTGCTTGCAAGACTCAGGTAAAGAATATTCTTGATCTTTTAAACTTCTTTGAGAATCCTTAAACAACAGTATTTTGAGAGGGGAGGGGGATTTATTATCTCTCCTCTCTCTCCCCTCCACAAAGTGACATTTTATACCCAGTTGTCCATCACTGTGTTAGGCTGAAAAGCAAGTAGAGCCATATATTGTCCCACAGATTCTTCATGAATAGATGATTTGGGATTTTCTAGTGTTAGAAGTCTATAAAGCAATTTAATAAATGAAAGACAAGAGCACTGTTATACCAAGGGTTTATCCACACTCACTGGAAAGGGCTGTGTAACTATGCTAATTAACATTTATATTTGACAGATGAATTGAATATTCAAACATCAATTAACCACATCATTGAAATTCTGTTTCCAATTCATAACATTCCTAAGTTTAATTTAAAAACACAAACATTTTTGACTGCTTACCCCAATAGTTTTGTGTGTTTTAAATAATTCCAAAATTTTGTTAGGTGAGCTTTATCACAGTCTTCTGAACAAGGAACCCAAAGTATTTGTTTGATTTTCAAAAGGAAAAAAAATATGCTCACTTACATGATTTCTTTTGTTTTCTCCATCTCTTATGGATGTAATAACTGTCTCGGAAAAAACTGTCGATCCAGTTTTGTTATCTGTAACCTGATACAGGAAAAGAACAAAATATCAAACTGCAGATTTCTTTGTTTCTCTCAGTCCTACATTCTGCAATAATTAACCCACTCCCACCTCCTCTTTTTTTTCCCATTTTGCTGTCACTCTCAATAAACCCTAACCTGACGGGGGAAAGTAGATGACAGGGCTACCTCCTTTTCCATTGGAAATGTCACAGTAAAGAAGCTAAGTGAGCAGGAGATGGCCATTCTTTCATGACCCATGCAATAGCTGTAGCTGTGTCCTGTTTTTAGCAGGCACTTCTTTCAAAATAAATTATTATTTCACACTAACCTTTCATGGCAGGTGTCCTTAACACCGTGACTAGTCAAGCACAGAGGACACAATAAAACCCCAAAGTAATTATCATCAGGAAAGTTTACACTCCAAATTATTTTGTGAATAAACATGTAAAATTGAGGTGGTTTTTTTTGAAGAAAACGTGTGTTAGAATGGAGAGCTCACCACATCTAAGTTTCCTCATACCTTATCAATTTCTTGATGAGTCTGAACAGTTCTGTTGCCCACTCTGGTTTCCATGTTGGACTCGTTATGGTAGTTGGGAGGTAAGTTTTCAAAGCTTACTTCTGACAGCTTTTTTGCCCCTTCCTCTTCAGCTTCCATCTGACAAATTTAAAAAAAAACCAAACAACTGGAAATTAGCAAAAATGACACAGAAGACACCAAGCCATGCTTCTTGTGCAGGCCCCAGTGACCCCTGTTTGATTGTGAGGTGCTGTTAGCACAGATGCCCCTGGATGGGAACGCTTACTCAGCTGCTCCAGACACTGCCTGCAGCAGCAGCTCTTTTAATGGACTAGAGAAACAGGGCTGAGCTGAACCCTTGAGCTCTGGGCTGCTGAAGCCAAAGTCAGTCCCTGTGAGGGGAAAAGTGTGCAGGCTAATGGCAATTTGGTATCTGCACAGGCTGGTGTCAATTGCGAGCCCAGCTTTCTGTTCTTCACTGAAAACCACTAAAGACTTCAGACAGACTTTCCTATCAGACAAAGAGCAGAAAATATCCCAGCAAGAGAGAGAAACATATGCAAAGACCCTTGAAGTCAACATAAACAGCCCTATAGATGAGGGTGCATGCATCCAGAACTTAATTCTCTATTACAGTTCCTACTGTCTTTGTTTGTGGGATGAGGAAGTGCGTGAACCTTGTAAACATACAAGAATAAATCACATCCCTTTGTTATTTCCAATCTCTGTAAATAGAGCTAGGAGGCCTCAAGTTCAACCAGGATGAACAACAGGATTTTTCCAGGGACAAAATCTTTTTGGTGTGTCTGTTTATTTTAAATAACAGCTGCAAATCTTTTTAAGTACAAACCATTTATCTCCTAAGACTCTCAAACAATTCACACTTTGTGCTGTACCCAGACCATTCCTCAATCCAGAACTGACTATAGAAAAACAGGCAGAAATTTTGATTACATCCTTAAGCATCTTTGCAGCATTGTAAAGAATGGTTTGTCTCAAAGTGTTTGCGGTCTAAATGAAGTGGATGACAGAGGAAGATTTCAGCAACTGTACAGATGACAGTAAAAGGTCAGAAATTATGTAATTATAGTAAACTGAGGTCTGTTTCCCCAGAGGGCTGTCAGCTAGATTTTTTTAGACTATGTATTTTTGAATGAGAGGGAAAGAGAACTTGAAGGGAAGATTCTTAACAGGAAGGGGGGGGATAAAAGCACACAAGAAAGGGGAGTGCAGGGACAAAGTGTTTTGACAGCCATATGAGACAATGGCTTGGGGTCTGGTCTCAGTTCCTGGCTTGAAACGGGTCCTGTGTGATTCTGGGCCAGCAATCTGAGATCAAGACACGCAACTACATCACGAGCGAGCTGCTTCTCCACACATTTGCAGGACACTTACAGCTCTGAATCCTGGTTTGGGATACCCGCGTGTGCCTCAGCTCCTGCGGCGCAAAGACAACCAAGTAACTCTACCTTTCCCTCGCCCCGTCGCCATGTACTGTCACTTTCTCCCTCCGGAATCCAGCCGGGCCATCCGCTGGCACCTCCGCCTCGCTGTCCGCCCTCCCAGCCCGGGCGGGCGGCTGTCCCGGGCCATCCCGGGATGCGCACAGAGGGCGAGTACCGAGGGGCTGAAGGACCCCGACTCAGGGCACCCCGCGCTGCCCAGCCCGGAGCGCAGCTCCGGCCTCGGGGCGCGGGCAGGGCGGCCCCGGCTCCTTGGTGCCCGGCGGGCGATGCGGAGCGCGGCCGGGATGATGCCCGCAGGTGAGGCCCGGCCCGGGGGAGTCCAGGAGAAGGGAGCCCCCAGCACCGCCCCCTCACCTCCTGCACGGCGTTGCGCAGCTTGTGCTGCGTGTCCTCCATCAGCGCCTCCACCTCCCGCAGCATCTCGCCCAGGCTGGCCGCCCGCCGCCGCCCGCCGCCCGCCGCGGGCAGGCA
>VZRN01002543.1:22935-58032 GCA_013397935.1 Dasyornis broadbenti
TTTTTTTTTAAGATGCAAACCGCTTGGACTACACAAAACAAGTAACAAAGGATGCTATCAGTTATCAGGAATCAGTTAAGAGTTTAACTGTGTTCCATCACATTGCAGGAAGTATGGCATATGAAACAACCCTGTACTGGCCGAGAAATGTTTAGACAAGAAACTCCTCTTTTCCACCTCTGCCTTTATACCTTGTTCAGATGTTGGTCAGATTTGGTGAAGCTTGGTGCTTTTCCCCTCAGTATCAACTGCTCTGCCAGGTATAGGGATGTTGCCAGCTGGGAGGGAAAAATTGTCATAGATGGTAGTGCACCTAAAAATTAGGATTTGTAAAGATCAGGGCCTTAGGTAATTTAATTGCTTATTTAACTACTTATGCTGAAAATACATTATTATTACATACAATAATCTCCCACTGAAATGGGAATTCAGTGGGAAAATTCCCATAAAATCCAGAGGGACTTGCACTCTATCTTTAAACAGAATAACTGGGGATCAGGAGTTTGTAGCATTGATCACCTCTTTTGGTAATTTGTTCTACTGTTTTTATCTTGTATGATTAAAGCAACAGTGACAGCCACAGAAAAATTGTCTGTATTTAATATAAAGAAACTCTGTAATCAGGTTCTCTCTGATGGTTTTTTTTTCAGTGGGAAGAAAGTCACATCTATTGAAAATACTGCTTCTGTTTAAAAGCAGACTATGAATTGTATGTTCTTAAGCTGGACTGGAGCAAAGTCTTGTCCAAAATGATGTTAGGTAAAGGGTGTCAGAGAATATATTTTGGAGTATAACAAATTTTCACAGCCAAGGTGCAGCCCACAGAGGTGCTCTTTTTCTGAGGCAAAGTAACACAACTAAAACGCATTGCATATATTGCACAAAAAACCTACATCACAAAAACCCACATATTATCTTTTTGCCAAGACGTAATTTATTCTTAATTTATTAATTTAGAAAGGACATAATGAGCTGGAATAATTTTAGAATACATACATACACAGTTAGAAAAAGCACATTTCAGAGCTGTTACATAAAAGGCATTGGTACGACTTAGATCAGTGTCAATACAAGACCCTTAAGGTGGCTTTGAGGCACAAGCAGCTCCCCGTCATGGGGAATGTGCTCTTGTCAAAGGCATCATCTGAATCAGTGATTCTGGAGAATAGAAACCACCTTCTGGCTGGATGAGCGTGGAGACAAAAGACCACGTTCCTGAAAGCAGCAGGGTAGGGAGTTGTGCATCTTTGATTTACTTTTTTCCCACACATTGTTTATTCATTTAAAGGCAGTGTATTATACTCTGTTTTCCATGTCTCAAACAGCTGTTATTTTGCATGTCCGTTTACCAATTTAATTAATAGTTCTCTTTCCTCTCCAACAATTGCACTGTGAACAACCAATCAATTGGTCAGCTGCAGAAAAAAAAAGAATAACAAGATGTAGTAAGAATCTTTCTTTTATCACATGAGGTTTTACAGTATGGAAACTCGTACATGTTGGGACAATAAGTTACTGGATTATCGTAAAATTTTCTGGTAGTTAGATTATTATATGTCAAGGAGTCATTAAACATTGACCTACCAGCACACAGTATGGCTTTGACTGTTTCTTCAAACACAGGCCTCATGTGGCAGCTGTGCTTTGCTCAGGAAAAATAGAATTATGCAAATACAAATATTGTTCACTTTTAATGGCTCGTTATTTAGCAGGATAGCAGCTATGCATCTGAAATATGAACATACTTTGACCTCATTTTTATTGCTTTGTAGACTGTATTTTCTTTTTAAGATACTCCAGGTTTTAACTGGTGAAGACCCAATAATCAATGATTTTTTTATTTCAGTGTGCCTTGCATTGTGTCAGTTACTCATGACCAGAGCAGATGGAGCTGTGAGTCACCTACCTGACCTTATCAGTGTGACAACCTGTGACAACAAGAAACCAGCTGAAACCTCTAAAGAGGATCTGCTTTCCAGACCACAGAAATACAGCATATTGAATTTGCTCTGACTAATACGGATTGCAAAGCCTGGTAAGGACTCTTTTCTGCTGTCACAAGTGCAAATCATGTACACAGGAAAACAGCTGTACTCTAGCAAATGTCCTCGACGCTTTAAATACCTCTCCAAGATTTTGCCTCCTCTTAAAAATAATCTTGTGTGGCAATAAGGCTCTGAAAGCTATAAGACTGTATTTATTTATTTCTATTCATAGCGTATGACTCCATGGCAGTGGATGGGAAACTTTTTGCTTCTCAAATATATTGTCCATGTGCATTCAGATGTGTAGATGTGGCACTTACGGACATGATTTAGTGGTGGGTTTGGCAGTGTTAGGCTAACTGTTGGACTCGATGACCTTAAAGATCTTTTCCCTCACAAATGATTCCATGATTCTATACAATCAGTTTACACTTTAAAACTACTGCATGCCATTTTTTTCTAACTTTCCGGGGAGTACAGTATGGTCTGATAAATGAAAATGTTAATTGTTTTTACAGAAGTGTGCAGATATGGTTTTCTTGGGGGAGGGAGGAGAGTGACAATCCATACCTACAAACATTCTCATGAGGACTATGGTGGAGACAGTTTAACAGGGAAAGCAAAAGCCATGTGCACGAGCAAAGGCAGGAAAACAATGAATTAATTCCCTGCTTCCCAAGGGCAGGCAGGTTCAGCCACTTCCAGGAATGCTGGGCTGCATCACACCGAATGGTGACCTGGGGAGACAAACACCATCATTCCAAATGTTTCCCCTTTCATCTTTCCCCAGCTTTATATGCTGAGCATGATGCCACAGGGAATGGAATATCCCTTGAGTCTCCTGTCCCCGCTGTGTCCCCTCCCAGCTTCTTGTGCACCCCCAACTCCCTCGCCAGCGTGGCAGCACGAAAAGCAGAGAAGGCCTTGGCTCTGTGTAAGCCCCGCTCAGCAATAACAAAAACATCTCTGTGTTACCAACCTTGCGTTCAGCACAAATCCAAAACACAACCCCACACCAGCCACTGCGAAGAAAATTAACTACCCCCACCAAAACTAGCATAATGAGGATAAAGTTTATTCATCCCTTGGTCACGAATAGGTGTCATACATTGGCAAGTTTTCTCCTCTTTTATGTTATAAATTGCACTCGCTGTTGCTAGAAAGCACAAAGATAATAGGTGTGTTAGGAAAACCTTATAGATCATACAAGCAAGCCAATCTTCCCTCGTAGTTTTAGTGAAGCTTTGTCAGCATCATGCTAGATGATCTTTAATAACTGTGTACCATAAACATTTATGAAGAGGAATACAAAACTATATATTAAAACATCATCAAAAACATAAGTTATAATTGATTAAGACTAACAAAATAGATATTTCTAATTAATACATTGTAAGTGAGTGTTATTATTCATATTTTCTGGTTAATTAAATAGTCAAAACAATGTCATTATCATTTCAAAATAAAGAAAATTAAAACGGTGATAAAATCTAATAAGAAAGTTAATCATATACTCTGATTTCCATTTCCTATTCTAAATATGAACGTATTTCACCTCTGCGTATGTATCTAACATCACATTTATTTCACCAAAGTCAGAACAGAATCTAGGCCAAAACTGGGCATTGTACTTTCACAGATTTTAGCAGATTTGTCATTATTTATACCCACATAAGAGAAACAACTCCAATGTCCAGTTTAAAATTGCCTGTCATTCTGAATTATGGTATTTTGTACATATTTCCATTACGGAATTGAAGCTGGCTGGAATTAGTATTCCTTCAAGGACGGGTATTGCTGCCCTTTTTTTTCTTTTTTTTTTTTTTTTTTTGCTGTTTCATGCCACACAGTTTTTAGTGGTTGTTATGGTGAATAAGTTTGTGTCTTAAATGAAAGAGAACAGAAATCCCACAATAAAGGTTAGCCATTCACAGCTGGCTGCTTCCCCCAGGCTACAAAAACACACGAATCCTTCATTTGGAAAGATCTGACTTTTAAAATCCAGAAATCAAAGATGCTCTAATCCCTTTGCTCAAGCTAGGACTAGTCAGTGTTCTCAGCTGCCTCTGTATCTTCAAAGTTGCAAGAGCAAGTACAAAGTCATTGCCACACTGATATTTAACTTGCACATGGTCTTTGTTAGAGTACACAAGGAAAAGCCTTTGAATGATTCAGAACAAAGAAATGCATTTCATTAAGGAAATACAGGTGCCCCCGCCATCTCGACTTTCTTGTGTTTGTGAATCATTATACAATCTATTTATTTTTCATTAGTATGGTTTTTTTCACTTTAGCACTTCACTGTGTATTTGGCTGCCATTTTCCAGCTTTTTTTCCCCCCCAGTATTTTCCTGGCAAGATTCTTACATAAATTCCTAGTAAAATATGGAGGGCAAAGTTCATAATCCATACGGAATCTCATCTGTAAAAAGAAAAACTGAAGCACATCTCTCTGTAAGTTCACATTATTTGCAATCTATTGGAACTATGATTCTTCTTTAGCTTTAACACAAGTTTATTATGCACAAAAAATATTTTTAAGCAATTTTCTTTTAAATGCAGGATATTTTAAAATTGGAAGTAATGGACTGTGGTAACCTTTGTAGTTTTTGAAACTAAATTTTTATTGTTTATATAAAAAAGCCCATAAACCTATGAAAACAACACAATTGAGACTGAGTCATCTGCAGGGAAAAGTTTTCATAAGCATCTTGATTTTTAAAAAATCAAATACTTCTGTGTGGTTCAATACAAGTGAGGATTCTACTTTTGATGGAGGCCTGAATCCTGTGTTTAAGAATCAGAAAGGACCTGGGGCAGAGGCAAGGACCAAACTATGACAATTAAACCAAATTATTTTGAAATAATTGAATGTGAGTGGGCCAGTATGTTACTGTGGAGTGAATTTTTGTGGTCACATTAAAGGAACAGGGGCTGCCAACCCCACGCAAAATAAAATCTAGGTGACACTGACTTCACAAATGGCACAAAGGAAAGATAAACTGTGCCAGATAAAATGTGCTAGAGGGCTGGCATGTGGGTAGCAACGGCAACACGAGTTGCTGCAAGAACTGTGAAAATAAACAAGTGATACCATGACAGCATTCCTGCCAAGGTTGCCATAGGCCATAAAGTGCTGTTAAAACTGATCATCAGAAACTACAAAAAAGCACTAAAAGGAGCGGCTTTACCAGCAGCAGATGGTGCAGCTCTGCAGCTGGAAGGAGTGACAGTGGTGACACGGAAGCAGCTCGGGCAGGGAAGGAGGGATTTGCCATAAATGTTATCAGAACATGTGTGGCTGCACGGCAACAGCTGAGGAGGATCACAGGCTGCTGCGAAGCATTATTGAGGAGCATTTAGCTACAAATATAGACCGTGCTGGGAAGCTGCAAGCCCTGAAGATATGTTCCTGATGCTGATCTTATACTTGTGCAAGCACAGGTAAAGGAAGAATAGCTGGAAGAAGCTTGCACCAAAACGCCAGATTTATCATGCAGAAACAGGCTGTCAGAAAGAATGAAAGACCAATGATGTGACTAAGCTTTAAACAAAGGAAAAAAACAATAGAATCACAATGCCTGCTGAAAAGCAGAATGTTCATTAGCTGGAAGGATAAGTGGGAGTAAAAGCACAAGTTGTGGAGAGAAAGCAATTAATCAGAGAAGAAAATTCATCAAGAATTTCTCAAAAGCATCAACAATGGCCACTTAGATATGGGCTTTTTCTAGAGAGGAAGAAACACCCCTAATTTGCCCAAAATGAATATAAGGGTAGAAGAAATTGCCATTTGTTCAAAAGAGAGAGAATCTGGGGGAATTGAGGGAACAGGATGTGTCTGACACAGCCAGGCTGAATCAGTGGCTGATTCAAATACAATCCTATTTCAAAATAAACTAATGAATCAACACGGTTGTCAGCCTGCAGCAAAATCAGTCATGGAAACTTTCTGGAGATGAGATAACAGGTGCTGAGTAAGCGTGAGACAGATATGCAGGGACAGGGCAAGGAAGGGCTCATGCCACTCTGGGTTTGCCCAGGGTGAGCGAGTCATTTTCTGGGCCAGTGACACAAAATACATTCTTTTCACCTATTAAGCCTTTTTGAATAACATGACTTCTCTGGCCTTTGGAGGTAGTTAGTCTTCCAAGAGCCTACTTTTTATTTTAGCATCTTTGAACATCTTCCTGTGCTTCTGAACATCAACAGGTGACAGGTTATACCCTTGTCCCTTGTGGAGTGGATCAGCTTCATCTGCTGATGGAACAGTTTCCTACGCTTACCTTAAACCTTTGCATTCACCACGAGGTTTTGTGCTTGCTGCAGTGAATGCTTCAGGTTTTAATTGTCCTTCCAACTGCAGCATGGAATATTGACTGTGCAGAGCCTGTCCTGACACAACAAGGAGTGTGGCACCAGCAAAGGGGGCTGACAGCACCACAGATCCCAGTAAGCTGACTCACCTGTAAGGTGGTGGTGGCAGGAAACAATTCCTGCAGTGTCATAATAAACAACAATGGCAAAACACTGCAGAAACTTCAGTTAATTCAATTCTGGGTTTAGAACTTTTTTCTTTTTTTTTTTTTTTCCCTTTTTCTTTTTTTTCCTAACATTTCTACTCTGGAACAAAATTGGGGAAGGAAATAAAAAGAGGTTTCATTTATTTGGGTTTTGGTAATCTTTAAGCTGGCCTATGACAACACCTGACAATTCTGTTGTACCTGTGTCATGAAAACACATCTTGCTGCAGAAATAAACGAGTAATTAAGTAAATACTGCAGCAAGAGCTTTCTGGTTTCTCCTTATCAGAACAAAAGGTACTCTGAGCAAGGAATCTTTGATTTTTACACCCTTACATATTTCAAGGCTTGAGATTTGTGAGCTGAGTCTTCACTTTTTTTCTAGGCTGACACAGCCCAGGGCCAGCAGCCCTGTGGCCAGGGGCTGACTGGGAAGATGTCACTGTCACTGAGCTGGAATAAAACATTTAACACTTCAGCTTCTCCATTTCACAAGGCTGCAGCCTTGCTTATATCTCTGACTGACTGCTCCCAAGCCTCCAGAGACAAATGCTTTCACCATTGCTGATCTGAGAAGTTCTGCAAAAGCAAAGCCCAGTTTGGGGCAGATCCTGCTATACCCTTCAGCCCTTCTGTGATGTGCACAGAAATAGCAAGAGACAGGCACATTTGTCTCTCATTTCCCAGAAGGCTACAGTGTTTCCATCATTGGAGCAGAAGATATGTTAATAAGCCATCTATCCCAAAGTTTTATTAGCAAAATCATATGCTATTCAAAGCAGAGGTTTTTCTGTGATTTTTTAACACACATGTTTCTTTCCAGCATAATTCACAGAAGTGGGTGGATTTGTATGTATGGATTTGCTGCATGCACTGTGTCATTCACGGAAGAAAAAGGGTTTCCCCCTCAGTTATCTACTTTTGCAGCTATATTATATTTTAATCTATTCTGATTTTTTTCCATTTCATTCACAGCCTCCCTCTTATTTCTTTCGGGATTTTGGAATTAGGGTAGGAGGGTTGGGCTGAAGGTTGATCAACACACCGATATCACTGCTGGGCCTAAAACTGGTCAGAACTGGGTCTGATTGGTCTGATATCATTGATATCTCTATAGCTATTCACCTGGTGAGGTCAGCTCTTAAATGACATTCAAAACAGTTGGAGGCTCTGTGGAGTTTGATTAAAACTGTTTCCCTCTCCCATGGTGGGAATGATGTGGAAGTATAAAGATGTGCTTGTGTGATAAGGAGCTGTGAGAATGAGACTTGCTGTTGAATAACACAAACCATGATACTGGTAGCATTTCCATAAAAAGATAAGAGAAGGTCCTACTTGCAGTGCAGAACACAACACAGCTGTAACAAAAGCGTTTTCTAGTGAGTAATATTTTTTTTGTAAATGCCGGTGTTAAAAATGAATCATTATAAATTACTGTCTCTACTGTTGTTTCTGTAATTCATATGCTGCTTTGGGTTAGTTCTCAACTGCTGTGCATCACTCTCTCTTCAGCTCTGCAGGACTGGAAAACAAAAGTGGTTTTTAATCTGAGGGATTCTGTAACCTCTGTTGAACTGCAGGGCTGAGCTCCTTGATGCCTCAGCATGTCTCAGAGGGCACCACGGCCCCTGGGAGTCTGCACCATCACACCTTCATCCTTGCTTTAATGTAAAGATTATTGAACTGTGGCCCTGCTGCTGCCCTCCTGCCTCTCCCACCGTGCTGACCTTTCTTTCCTTTGGTCACAGCTGCTGGACTGTGATTATGGTGTTCTCTTTTGTAGTTTGCATCTCATACTCTCTGCTTACTTCACAGCAAGCTTTCACCCATGGTATTTTGGTCTCTGGAAATCTTTCACTCTACGTATTTGAGAAAGGACCTCGACATTGCACATTCATGAAGTTAATTTAGTTTTTTTGTTGTTGTTGTTGTTGTTGTTGTTGTTGTTGTTGTTGTTGTTGTTGTTGTTGTTTTTAAAAAGAACATTTAAGTATCAAAGAAAAGCCTTTAGAACAGGGCTTCTGATTCTTTTCCTGCAATGGTGTGTAGTCAAACTGAGACATAAGGTGCGCCCCACAACACTTGGAATACACTTGGTTTTTTGAAGTTAATGGGATGCTACAGTTTGAAGAAGTAGCAATTTGCTGAAAAAAAAAAAAAAAAGAGACTGGGCAAACACTTCTCTGAAAATGTGATGTTGCAGATAGCACCTTGCTTTTTAATGAAAATTTTACTTAGCTTGTCTTGGACAATGCTTTCTGGCAGTTCCACTGGGGTGTATCACTGGTGCTGGAAAGTTGTCCAGAATTAAACTCACGTTGACTACTGACTGATGGTTTATTTCAGAAAAACTGCAGGCTGTGCATACATTCTCAGATTTCTTACTCATGGTGTGTACAAGTAAGGAGATGGGGTTGTAAGCTGTTTTTTCCTTATGTTATACGCTCTAGTTTAATGCATGCCTCTAATTTGCCATTTGAGACACTTCTGATTAAACAAATTAAAAGGAGGACAAAAGAAGGCACTTCACAGAATTTGAATTGCACCTGATACTTAAAGGAAAGCTAACTGTGTCAAAGAAATACAGCAGAGACCAAGGAGTTAATTTGTTCTGGTGGATCATCTCTACATACTTTTCCCAGCCACCAGCTGAGTTATTTCTCAAATGCCAGCCAAGAACTACTTGCAGCTGGCAAAAATCCACAGTTATCAGTGCAATGGAAAGGAGGTGAGACAAAAAAAAAAGAGCAGTGTGTCCCTGTTGATAGTGAGGTGTGGGTTCCTGTGCTCTTATCCAGGTTGTAGGCTTAAGGGAATAAATAGTTAACAAAGATAATGTTTAGGGAATAAATAGTTAAGAAAGATAACATTTATGCAGTGATTCAGCTCAGTGGTATGTGTGATGACTCCCTAGGTCTCTGGAATCTGTTTTGTGCTGTGGAGTGTGTGAAGTTCATGTGGAACCTGTGGAGCTTATGTACGACTTGGTTTCCCTGGGGCTTAAAGAAAGAAAGATCATTTTAATTGTAAGTGATTAAAAAAAAAAACCCGAACAACTCGTTCTTCAGTTATTTTGAGTATGACACATTAGGAACACAGAGAGGTAGAGACAGCACAGATGAAATACTCGTAAAAGAAAACAGAAATCTTTTAAAATCATGACTGTGTGTTTTTAACCTGGAGAAAAGGAGGCTCAGGGGACACCTTATCACTCTACAATTCCCTGAAAGGATCCTGTAGCCAGGTAGCGCTCAGCCTCTGCTCCCAGGAAACCAGCCATAGAATGAGAGGAAACGGCCTCAAATTGCAGCAGGGGAGGTTTAGATTGGATATTAGGGAAGCTTTCTTCACTGAAAGGGTGGTCAGGCTGCCCAGGGAGGTGGTGGAATCATCATCCCTGAAGGTATTTAGACGATGTGTAGATGTGGCCCTTGGAGACATGGTTTAGTGGGATTTGGCAGTGCTGGGTTAACAGATGGATGATCTTAGAGGTCATTCCAACCTAAAGGATTCTATGAATCTTGTAAACACAGAGAGGATCTAGCAGATTCACAAATCTTTGCAACATAGGGTGAAAATAAAGTATATTTCCAGTTCTGATGTTAGCATCTGTAACGAAAAAAGGACCTCATAAATCTCAGCATTTCTGTGGTTTCTTTTTCTTAGCATAAGTGACTACTCCATGTAGGCCTTATTCCCATTTTGTAGAGACCAGATTCTTACCGACTGGTAACTGGGCTGCAGAAAAGGATCTTACACATAAACAAAAGGAAAGTTTCCGATTTTCAGGCAAACCTGAAATACTTCTTAAATGCATAACTGAGTTTAAATTTTGTTTTAACAGAAAACGTAAGGCCATTGTAAAACTAGTCTGTGCCCAAAGTCTTGCATGTCTGAGTTACCCTTCAAAGCTGTAGAAGCATTTACTCCAACTCAGGAGCAGTAGTATTTTTGCTCCACTTAGGCTCTTGACTACATCTACGTGTATAAGTATGTGCGTGCTTTTGTGTGTGTTCTTTCTCATGTAAAAAAAATCATTTGTATTGACTGGTCTTTAAAGAGGAAATCTACCCCAAACTGCCTGTTACTGCCCTGAATTAGTATTTATAACAAATTAAGGCTGATCCTGTCCAGAAGTCGAGGATCTGAAATGTGAATATGAGCTGTGTTGGTACAATCATGGCACAGTGAACACGACTGGGAAGCCAGAGTGTCCTATGGAAATATCCCCATCTAGTGGGTGTCCCTGGGCTAAGGACACACCAGGACACTGCCTGCCCACTGTTTTTAGAACAGCTGCACATCTATTATTTTCCTCGAAGTAAACAACGAAATTAGGAACTTCCTACTGGCTGTACAATTATTTCCAATTTTACATGGGTATTCCAAAACCATGTACAGTGTTTAATATGGACTTTCCATTACAGACGGCTCTGCTTTTTTTCACTGCAGTGTATGCTGAGTCCATTATGCCCAAAACCCCGAAAATATATCTGATTGTTTGTCCAGAAATTTACTGAATGAGTTTTAAAAGAAATGAAAAACACTGAAAAGTTTACAGGCTTGACATACCCTGCCCACAATTAAAGGTATTGCTTTTCTCGGAATATATTTTACGTAAGAAGAAGGAGTTTATTAGGGTTTGAGAGCTGGTATGTTTGTACATACTTGTTACTGTCTTCAAGACAAATTAATGTGAAAATATGAAAATACAGTACTATCTTGATGTGAAACACGATTACAAAATCTTATGTCTGCTCTCTCCCCTATCTTTCAAAGGGAGTTGCTCTTAGCTGATGGTAAAAGAATGGTGTTTTCCTAAACCCACGAAAATTAGTAGGAGTTTTGACATTAATAGAGTTAGGGCTTAGTGAGGAATATTTCAGGAAGGAATACAGCACAGCAAAACCTGCAGTACATTCAGTCCCAAAGAAAGTACAGTACTTATGCAATGGTCACCCAATTAATGCTTTCTTACTTGTCTTTCTCAGAAAGGATTAGTGGCTGCAGTGGTGTAATAGTTTTTTAAGGATGGTTGGATAACATAATGGCATCTAACCAATCAGATACCTATTGTTGATATTTGTCAGCAAGGCTTCAGATCCTCCATCATCCCATCCAGGCTAGGAATTTCTGCCGTAAATCCAGCAGCATACTCTTCGTGGAAATTGAGAAGGTTTTCTGAGAGGAACTATGCAGCACCTCAGGTGGCTGGAATTGCCAAAAGTCCTCTTCTCACTTGTCCCACCTTGTAATGCTCATCCTGTTACCAATACATGGAACATACATAGTTTTATACACACATATACATATATATTCCTAAGAAAAGGTGAGATCCTTCCTCTACAAACACATTTATAAATACATATTGCTTCCTGGCTTGTCCCATGTACGCACATTTTTCCTTTTCAGCAAAATTTCCCTCAAAGTGCTTTACAATCTCCACAGAGATTGTTTTAAAATGAAGGCTTGAGTGCCGTGGTTGTGAAACCAGGAGATTACTGTCATTAGCTCAAGGCAGGCACCGCGGGGACAGGTGCCATGCATGTTTCTCTGGGTAGCTCTGCCAATGCACATTAATCTTGATCTGCAGCATTCCTGCTATTCCAGTCCCGGGCCCCTCTTGTGACAAATTTTATAGTTTATTTGTTTACAGCTCTAGCAGGGTTTCAAGTGAAGCACAAGTTATTGTGAATACCTTTTGTGCATTTTCAGCTTTCACTTTTTACTCTGCTGGTTGGATCTGTCTCCTCCACGGTGCTGTTACGAAGGGAAGGGCCCAGACACGAGGCTGACTGGCACTGCACTAATCCCATGATTTTACATGATCTGAATGCCAAAAGCAGAGAACCCTGAAGTTAATCATTGCTTATGATGACTGACTCAGCCTCTCTAATCCTTTTCCATCCTCAGTCCTTGTCACTGTGCCACTTGACCTGCTTCCTCAGGGCTGCCCTTGTGTGTGCCACGCACTGCACAGCAATTCAGTCTGAGGAGGGGAAACCATTCTGGAAAACTTTAGGGGCCAGTTGTTCACACCAAAAGTATCTGGGGGAAGGGATGGTGCATTTGAGCTCACTGGACATAAAACTTGGTGTCTCATGCCATTGCTCACCCCTCTCTTCCTGTGCTTGCTGCAAAACCACTTCACCTTTCAGGCAGCAAGGAGGATCCAGTTTCAGACAGAACGGACGTTTGTGTGCAGTTTTGCCTCCAGGACCGGGAGTAGAGATACAATCTCCTGCCACCACCACACCTGTTCTGAATCTGCAGGAGGTCGTTTTTATTTCCTTTCATGGCATTCATCACCCCTGGCAGAGGGATAAGGGCAGCAGAACACTGCTCGGTGACTGATGTGTTTGTGCTGCTCTGCATTGAGAACTGAGGTTTGTGCATCCCTCAGTGCACACTTCTAGCACCTCTTGTTACAAGAAAAAAATTGAATGGTGTGTTTTGCTCCTCCCCATGAAGAGGAAGGAGCAGCAGAGACAATGTGATGAACTGACCACAGCTCAAACTCCCCAATCCTCCTGTGCCATTGGGGAAAATAGGTACAGAGACTGGGAACAAAATTAAGCCCGGGAAGAAGGGAGGGGTGGAAGGAAGGTGTTTTAAGATTTGGGTTTTATTTATCATTATCTTACTCTGATTTGATTGGTAATAAATTAAATCAATTTTCCCCAAGCCGAGTCTACTTTACCTGTGATGGTAATTGGCGTTTTCTCTGCCTTGTCCAGTTTAAGATGGGAGTGACAGAGTAGCTTTGGTGGGGACCTTGTGTCAACCCACCACACTGCTGCTCAACACAAATGAAATTCAGCAGGGGCCCTCTCTTGTGCACAAGGGACCAGGTATTTACACATTACCAGCAAGACAAAATAAAGTACAAGACTATAAACCACAACATCACGCTGCTGGTATTTGCACTTCTAAGCAGTAAAAAAAAAAATGTTTAGTTTAGTTCCTTAGAGCATCCAGCTGGTGGTGCCAAATAATAACTGCAAAGGACATTTTTTCTGTATTTTGAATGCTTGGCATACAAATTGTTTGGATAAAGGCTTAGACTCTTTTTAGCAACTGTCCTTCTCACTCTCAGTGAACTTAGCGGGTCAGCTCCTAAAAGTCAACTGTTGTGTGTTTATGCCTCACACCAAGGGCTATGACACCCTTCTGCTCTGATTTATTTGAAAGCTCGTGGTGTGCACGGGCTGTAGAAGATGTACATACATGTACATGACCATTAGCAGTGGAAGATCAGGCCCAGGACATTTTGGCCTGGCATAATATGTTTATTACTTCATAAATCACAGCAAACCTTAAGATCACACACACCTGTTTCCTTGGGTGGTGAGTATCTCTGTACCTGGCATTTATAACTTATGTGACTGGTGTCCTGTCCAGGCTCTTTATGAGCCCAGGCTGCTGACGATTCAGCTTGTGACCTTCTTTTTCTGTGAAGTTCAGTAGTTAAAAGTATTTAGCTTGGAAGAAGATACCTGTTTTCAAATTTAAAAAGGGAGGCAAGCGGGAAGTGGTGAAGGAACACCGTGTTATGTTTCATTGGCCAAACAGTGACCTACAAAATGTGCTGGTGAGAACAGAAAATGTAGTGCACCACTGGCTGTGGCCACAGTTTGTTTTCATTCTTTTTGATATTTGATTATAAGGGTTAGAGCAGGGGAAAGAGAGTGCTAGCCTGAAGTGCTACCTTTCCTATGGCTCCCTGCCACCTGAGTCAGCGCTCATTTGAAGGGGTCATGTTCTTTGCTGCCAGGGACAAGGCCATGAGGAACAAACCCCAGCAGAGCCAGCTTTTACAGCAGGTCATACACATGGTTATTTTAGGGAGTGTTTTGCCCTATTCTGGAGGGTGCCACTGTTCCTATGGGCCTTCCGCTTCCCTCTGAGAGATTGCAACAGCTTGCACAAGCCGGGATGTGCTGAGAGAGGCCAAGCAGGTGGCAGAGCGCGAGTGTGAGCAGGCAGGGCAGGGAAGGTGTCAGAAAGGTGAGTCAGGCACAGAGTGACGTGGGGAATGACACAACCAAGTCATGATCCCTTCACTTGGACTCCAAGCTGGACTCATGGCCCACACAGTTCATGCAGGCGCTGACATTGTTTTCCAGAGAGTCGTTTCCATATCCTTGGCCAGTGAAACAGACCAAGTAAATGTTACGTGCTGAGTGAACACTGAGAAGGGCCCGTCTCCAAAGGCGTAAGATTTCCACTTTCCTACTCATCAAAGTAATTCCTTAATTGATTTCAGGGATGAAGGTGCTCCAGTATGGGTATATACGGTAAAATCATGACATGGGAAGGAATATTAATTATATTGTCAAGAAAAAAATTATATATAGTTTGTGGTGCAGTAAAATCAATCAGTGTGATTATTTTGTTCAGTATTTTAAAAACACACTGTGCAATAGAAATATTAGAGGAACAGCTCACTCTGTTTTGAGATCATGTGTCCAGCAAGTGTGACTTTGTGCTTTTTTGCTCTGCTGAAGCATACCTCATAAAATCTCCTGAAGCATTCCCTGTGCCACTGTGGAAGCTAATGATTTTACTCAGACTCATTAGGAAAATTAAATCCTCCTCAAAGAATTATAACCAAACATTCTGCAAATGTTTTGAAACCCAGTGGCTGCACTCTGCCCCAGTGGCTCCTGTGAAATCCAGCTGTGGTGAACGGAGGCCACGTGTAAGAATGGGGCTGGAACACAGCTGGATGAGCACTCACAGCTCACCTTTACAGCATTTCTTCAGGGGACTGGGGGTGTTATCACTTTTTCTTGTCTCCACAGAGAAGCTGTCTTACAGGAATGGCCTGAGATGGTAGCAATGTAAGAAATAAGGGACAAACACTGCTGAATTTCACATCCACATAAACAGTGAACGTGTTTGAGAGCAGGGAGGTAAAACAGCAGTGGCTGGTTCAGCTCTGGTTTTGCTTGAGCTGCTCACGCCTGGGCTGCGTGACTGCAGCAGAGAACAGAATGCGGCTGCCTGTCCTTGTGTGCATGTCCAGCCAGTCACCATTTGATGAAATCAAGAGGATAAATTGTACCGTGGTTGGAACTTCTCAGGCTCTGTCTGTGCTTCCCTTTCTCCTGGGTGTTTAGTTAAATGAGGTTTCCCTTTTCCTGCAGGCAAGCAAATAGTTTCCTTTTTTCCCTTTTGATCTCCCAGGACTCTGTTTTTTAGCCTGCCTGTCTTACCTTAATTCCTTTTGATAAAAGAGCCTTTTATCATGCCTGCTAATATTGTTGGATAGGTCTATTTGCCACGCCACGATGAAACTAAATAAGCAGCTCTTTTAAACACCTCGTGTCAGTTCATTTTGCCAAATGTCTCATCAATGGATTTTCACGATATCATAGGAGTGTCACGATTTTTGGTGGGGTTTTTTTGTTGGGCACCAGCTTCTGGATTTTTTACCTTAAAATAAAAATGTAAATAGCTTCCGTATCAAGCTGTTGTGGTTGCTTAAAAGCACTTAATAACCTGCTCAGTTTTATGAGAAAAGCAAATTACAAGTATATTTATTGTGAGAAAGCTTCAGACTAGGGCCATGACTATAAAATGCTTAGGATCAATGATATGTCATGCACAGTTGTTTGTTGTTTGTCAGCAGGAAAGCAACGAGACAGGATTACTGGAAAATTTTGGATTAGGAATTTAATGACTATTTAGAACATACTTACTGACTGTGCTGTCTTAGGCACATGGTAGTTTTCAGCATATCTAGAAATGTGACTAATAATTTAGCCAATTACTATAAAAATTAAATGTATTTATGGGCTGATCAGGTGATCTCCTGCTTATGAGTTTTTCTAAACCAGGAATATGTGAGCTACTTAATGAGTGTGGCCTGTACTTACTGGGAAACACTTACAATGAACACTGTATTTTAAAGAATGTCTATAAAAGATACAATTTGTATAACTTTTTGAAAATAAAATTTTTTAAATTAGATATAGAATTGCAAAAAACCCCAAACCCTTAACATTCAAGGTTTTGCTTGGATGTGTTTATTTTTTCTTCCAGGATGTTGTGTGGTTTGAAAACAGCAATCTATTTTTATACCCTGTCACTTTTATTTTAAACAAATAACTCTGCACTCAAGTTTTCAGTTCTAACCTAATTAACACAGAGTTTTGTGTAGTAAATAATAGAAGCATCTCGTTCTCTTCAGACAGAAATTACAGAAAGATACTTCAATTAGTGTCTTGATTTTTTGTTTGTCTAAACTAAATTTTAGAGACTTGTTTGAACCATTGGGAAAGGATTAGTATAGTCTGCAAGGATTTAAGCACATATGGGATCCTGATGGACTCTAACAATGCAATTTAGCAAGGTTAGTTCTTTTATTATATTATGTCATTTTCCGCATTTAGCTGCTGCTACTGTATTTCTGACTTGTGCAGCTTTTCAATACCTTAAGGTTAAAACTTTTAATAAATTACTTTCATGTGAAAGTTTGTTCGAAACCTTGAATTTTGCAGCAAACCTCCTGTAATGGGAGAGGGGGAATTTTATTTGCTTATCAGGAGTGAGATCAATACACAAGCACAGAAGACAGATTTAGCTGTGAATTTGCTGTGGGAGCAGGGACACGGCGTTGTAAAACAGTTTTCATTTCATAAGCTCAGTTTTATAAGCCCTGTATCACTGCAGCCTATAAAAAAAGAGTTGACTCATTACGCAAGTATTGGAAATGAACTAAGAAGGACAACAGGAAGCGATGACTTCTAAAGAAACATCCGTACCAAACGTTTCCCTCACCAGGGCACGGATGTTGGACTTGTGATGTATAAAATAGATGGATTTAATTTATAAATTACGGACAGATTCTGAACAAAGGTTCTTAATAACATGTTAAAGATTGCTCCTTTATGCTGGACTGTTCAGTATTTGAACAATTACACATCATTTTCAGACAGGTAGGAATTTATGAACTTACTATTTCTACTCTGGTCTTGCCCAGGTTTTCTTCCACTAGTATCTGAATCTTAACTGTACACTAATCTACCATACCAGCATTAATTCCTGTTGGTTTTTTTTTCTTGTCTCATGTTTATTACACCTTTTTCTGCTCAGTTTCCTCTCCCTTCCTGCATAACCATACAAAACTTGTTCCAAAAATGCAACTGTTTTCCCTTAAATTAAACTTCCAGTGCTTTACACAGAATGTAAGAGGCCAAACCCACAGCCAAAATTTTTCAGGTGGCAAGGGCAGGGTAGCCTAGCTCAGTTGAGGGCTGTAAACGCTCATTGCTCAGCTTTTAAATTAAAGAGCAGCTTCTCCATTTCAGCTCTCCTATTTCTGGTGTTATCTTGATGGTTGTTACAGGTAAAAGCCTCACAGCATTTGCATGCTGAGGTATCCAGTTTGGAGCATGAATGTTCAAAAAATAGGAGTCTTAGAAAGAAAAGTGGTAAAACACAAAAATAGGCAATGGGTCAGGGCAGAGGGCAGAATATTTGTGTCAGAAGAAAGACTGCTATAGCCCAATCCCTATCTTTTGCAGATGTACTTAGCTTTGCATGATCATTAAAATCCTTTGAGGCTGATAGGACTGAATAGTTGGGTAAATTTAAGCTGATATCTCAGTCCTGAAATGCTGCATATTCCTAAGAGTCAGGTTCCCTCAGCAGACACCCTAACTTTTTTCTTGTTTCCATTGTATCCTTGATAGATAGAACCAAAGTTGGAATTGGTTGAATGTCCCAGTTCTGACCCTGGTCTTCCAACATCCCATTTAACCACTCACATGATAAAGTTATTTGTAAATGTTAAATCTTTGCAGGATTATGATCTAAAGGAGTATTAGAGCCTGATCCAGCTACTTCAGAGGCCTGCCCTAGATTTTGGTGATCAGTGTATCAGAGCCATACTAAAGGGATTAGGATGCTGCCAGTGCTTACTGAAGATATGGTTTGCCTAAAAGCCCAGTCCAGTGTCCTGGCACTGACACATCAAGGGCACATTACACAGTGCAGCTCACCGTGCTCACGCTGCCACCCCTCTGATGTGTTACAGTGGCTCCAGTAGCCCTCACTTTATTTATGCTTTCATAATCCAAATGCTTAGCAGTGTAAATATTTCCTCTGTGTGGCTACGCACAGAGAGATGGATTTACTTATATAGTGTGTGAGGTTGTGTCTTGGAGAAATATCAGGGCTTTGCCAGTGTCTGCCTGAGACAAGTGGGTCACCTGCTGCAGTGGCATGGAGGTCACCACCTCCATCTACTTGGATCCTTTCACTCCTTTCCTTTCCCTGTGCCAGGAGAATCTTCCCTTTGTTTCACAGGTGTGGCAAGCAAAACTGGGGAAATGATAGAGGGAGAGATTTGGCTCTTTTTTTCTTTCACCAGCTGACAGGATGTCCTACAGGGGGAGAGGGATGCCCTGAATGTCCAATAACCAGGTGATTGAAGACCAGGAAAAAAGACCCCAAATCTCTTTTTTCTCTTGTGGTGAGTCCTTTTCCTGTGTTGTAAATCTGCTGTTGCACCAGAAAGGCTGGAGGCCCAGAAAAGGAAGGCAACATGCTAGACTGAAAGACTTCATGTGTAAAAAAAATGGTCTTTCTTCTTCCGCACATGGTTTGCCACTTATTTCAGACCTACAGAAATGGTGTTGCCCTGTCTGATATAATGATTGCCCTATTATGATGCGTTATATGGTGTGCATGTGTAAACACACATTAGTTCTGCTTAAGAGTACTAAAGGAAAAAAACAACTGTTATCACTTCTCTTTTTTGGTGAGGGTCTGTGATGTAGCTATGTAACATTTCATGCCCAGCATGAAAATTTTGTGGCAGCCAGAATACAAGTTCCCTCGCCAGATCTCGATGTCTAGTTGAAGAATACTTCCTTTCTCATTATGTTACGTCACCATGAACAAAGGATACTAAATGCTGTAAAATAATCATTCTTGCATAATACCTTTACCTTTCATCTTGGATTTCAAAGCACTTTACAATCATTAATCTTTACCTCTTAACCCACTAATCAAATGAGTAAAGTCTTCCTCACAGAGTAGAAACATTTCTAAATACTTTTACATCCTGTTGAAGATGAGAGGAGAAGCCAAGTTTACCCAGACAGGAACTGGGATTAAAATTCGGTACATCTGCTGTCCTTGAGCATCTTTCTTCCTTTCAAATGTATCTACAGATCCAAAAGACCAAATAAATATTGACATGTAGGTGGTTTTGGTGCATATCTGAAACCTGATCCTGCTGAGTTTAAATTTAGGATCTCCAGCTGACACAGTTCTGTTGCTCTGCAGAGAAATAATTCTGTCGTGTCACGTGTGCAATCACAGCTGTCTTGTTTGCTTGTTTCACAAACAGCTTTCCTCACAAGCTGGATATTGGTCAATATGCATTACCAGTTCTGGCATATTGGTCCAGCAGCGTTCGGAACAAGAACAATACTTAACCAGATGAAGAGCCTTCTCTCATGTGAATAATCAGTGACTTCTAATCCACTCAATCACTCTGTACAGAAAAAATCTACACACAAAATCTATCAATGGGACAAGAACAGAGCTTCACTCAGAAAAAGCTTTCAGAATATTAACTGCAAGTTACTGGAAGATTTAAATTCTTCATAAAAGACAAAATACTGCTGTGACTTTTCAAAGTCAAGCCTTATTTGTCCTGCTCTGTGTGCTGATTTTGCCCTGATTTTTAGTGTCATACTTGTTTGTTCAAGGGTGAATGGGCTTAGGGCCAGTGTAAACCTGGACTTACTGTCTGAGAGCCAAGAGTCTCAACCCTGTGAATGAAATGATTTCTTCTGATTGATGTAAGTCTGCCACAGAAATCCTCAACATCAGGTTTTGATCCCTTGCATAGCTACCATCTATGATCCAGTGTAGCCTTTCACGATCTGTTTCTGTTCCTTGTGTTTGTTTCTCATGACCAAAAGCTGCCCCTTTGGTATTATTTATCTCTAGAAGGAATAGAGTTGGTGACAATTCATTGCCAGAAAACCATCTGGCACTGAGGCCTTCTAAATATAACCACTTACTGAATTTACTGATTTTAAATTTTTTCTTTATATGGAATTACATTTCAGCTGCTGTACCCTTTTGGATCCAGGCTGTTGTGCTATTTTTTAATTTTCCCACTGAAGAACAGTATTTCAAGCATTTGAACATTTTCTTTCCACCACTTGTAAGAGAGTCCTAGGCTTTGACCCCGTCACCACCCGAGATGTTTTGAAACTTGCCCACACCTTTATTTACTTCAGGCTGGATTACTGTGAGCGCTGCCAAACTTCCTGCTCAGGCACTGCTGTTAGAAGGTTTTACTGTAGTCAACATAGCGAGAGCAGAAATTTATAATCTTTTAAAATTTTCAAGTCACTTTATTATTGATTCTTTGTATTGTGTGATGACATATGTCCCTCTTATAATTTGTTTTATACACAAAAGTACGTTTTCAGCTTTGATTGCAGTCCAATAATTCAGGGATATAGCTGGGATGGTTAAAGAATTTTTTTGATCAAGTAAGGTTTTTACCAAATTGTAGGGTAAAATGGACTAAAAATAGATGATATAACAGCATTTTAACTGAGAAAAGGTATGGATCAGGAACTTCAGAAAAGTTACTTTAAGACTGCCTGAGGCAAAATTAGACAAAATCCCAGATGGTTTGCAATACGAAAACAAATAATTGATGGTAATATAATAATATCAGTTGACATAGTTTTATGGGTGATAGAGCTTGACAATGGACATGCAATGTGTATTTGTAAGTGTGGCTTATAAACACACCTGTGTTGATTGAACAGATGATTCAATCATCCTAAGAATATTGGACATTCTGTTAAAAAAAAAAAAGAGAGAGAAATACAATTTTAAATACTTAACTAAATGATAGTAAAGGAAAGGTGACTGTAAGTTCCATAATCCAGCAGAAGAAACACCCTAAATTTGGAAGTAGAAACTAGATACGTTCAAGCTACAAATAACCTGCAGCAGCAGGGGTTTTTTTATTCTGAGGTAAGCTAGCTCTTGGTGCAATTTTCTTTGGTATTCAGAAGCTTCTTTAATACTTCAGCCTTTCTAATTAAGGCTCAAATACTTCTGAAAGGGGTACTATAATGCCACATACAAAAAGTGTATGGTTAAAAATTAACAACCCGTGTTAGATAGGAAATCAAATTAAATTAAGATAAAGTTCCTCAGATGTTCATTTATGTATGTATCTGCCTTTGAGTTCTGTTTTCCTTGAGATTATTGCTAATCTCTGCTATCTGCATGTATTCAACATGTATTGAACTGGTAGAAGACATGGCTCCATTCCTGTTATTTGCTATCTCCACACACACACAAAACAATCCACACAGGACTTTATCAGGACTGGTGAAGTAGTGAATGGTTTTAAAATATTTCAATACTTTGAGTGTTTTAATGTTCGGTTTCAGTAAAGAGCACGATGATGATCCATTTACATTGCATGACAATGGCATTGCCGTTGGATGAGGTGCATCTGAGGCAGTAGCAACCCCCAGCCAAGAGGGCATAACTGGGCTCAGAAATCACTCAACCTGCCTTACCTTTATGCCGTAAAGACACCAGCTCCCCAAAGAGCATTGAAGAATATAGTTATTGTTTGTTGTAAGAGAATAAGTTGCTTTCTCATCACCCAGATGCAGACCTGACCCTGCAGCACTGAAGTCTGTGGAAGTGGGATGAGACTAAATGGGTGTTAATTAGTCTTGCAAACTTTTCGTATGTGCAAAACATGCTCAGGCTGCAGCCCTGCAGCTTAGGGGACAGAGTTCCCTCAGGAGAGCTCTCAGTATTCCTCCTCAGTGAGGAGGCTCTTCCAGGGAAAATTAGGGAAGAAGCTTTGATCTGACTTGTCACTATATCAGTAAAGGCCTCCTCTCCTGTGATATTTGTGCTTCTTTTGGAACTATTTCTGGCAGGATTGATAGATTCTTGCTTCTTAAGCATTTCTTAACCAAAGGCCAAGTGATCTATTGCTCCTTGGTGAGGGGGTTTATTGTTCTATCTGACAGGAAATACATTTATCAACAGCAGTTTGCTGCGCATCTTAATTTGCTTGTCTTGATGAAGTTTGGTTCTGTGATCTCCCAGGAAAGGCAGTACATGGAATTACCTGTGGATGGGATATGACCAAGCTGAACTCAAGTAGTTTTGTTCTTGCATCCACATTCAAACATACCATATCAGGGCATGGGGAAAGTGCAAAGGAGAAACTAAACAAGTTACCCTTCACAGAAGAGAGTGAAGGACTTTTTAAGAACACAAGAGAAGCAGGGGCCTTGGAAAGTAACACTGGTGCCCAGTGTTACTTTTCGTTCCGTACACAACCTATTTTGCTCCATCTAATCTAAAAACCGCAGTTGTATAATGACTTTTTGTTAAATAAAAGGTACACTGTTGAACTGCTTAATTATATTTTGGCTCACTTGCTTGTATTTCCAAATCCTTATTTCCTAAGAACTTTAAAGCAGATGGAGTTTTCCAAGGTCTCTTTTTAATTATTTCACCTATGTTTACTTGGGGAGTTTTCTTTTTAATCCAATTTCCTCCCTCTTTCCCTCTTCCCTCCTTCTTTGCCTCTTTCCTCTCTGTTGCAGAACACAGTGCCAGGCATTCAGACTTAGGCAGTTGTCCAAATCTATTTTAAAACAAAATTTTAAATCAAAACTTCTTGCAGCTATAGGGCGAGGGTCACATGTGCTTGCCCTGGGTCAGCAGGAAAACTTGTGATGACATTGCAGACCCATCTCTCTTTTCACTCCCAGTAAATATGTGCATAATGTAGAGCTATGGAAATGTTATTTTTCAGAAGAAGTCGAGGTCACTTTGTCCCATACAGGACCAGTTGAAAGAATTTTGGCTTGGAAAAAGGAGGGAAGGTAGGCATATCATTCCTAAGAAACATAATTTTTCCTGATTAAGAGAAAAGTCTTAGCAAAGCATCTTGTCTAGACTTCTAGACAAGAAATGAGCAGTTTCATTATTACCATAATAATATCACTCAGTATCTGGGGCAGAAAAGTGGAAGCTGAAATGCCAAGAAGAGATGGGAGAAACCACGGCATTTTGAAGATACTGAGATATACAAAGCTTTTGTAAGTGCTAGCTCACAGCTCACACCTGTCAGTTTTCCATCCTGAACCCCCAGTGAGCCTGCAGTGATGTAGAAAGGTTCATACTTGGAAGAAAACTTGGAGTAGAGGTAGATGTTAACACATCAGAAACTGCATTTGTAGCTGAAAGCACGCTGGTATTTTGATTTTCCTCCTGACGTTTCCATGGCAGTTATCCTTGCATGTTTTCCCTCTGCTTTCGAGCCCCTGCTCTAGTGCTGGCTGTGACAGTGAGAGAACAGCTCCTGCAGATGAAAGAGCAGCAGTGATAGTGCTGGAATGTGACCTCAGCCATTTATCACAACGACATTGTCAGTCAGGCGATACCGCATCCTTATTTTTCCAACCACTTCTGGCATGAAATCAGGGCAGTGCAGGATGGGGGCATCTATTGCCATGCTGTGCATATGCCCATAAATGGCCTATGAAGACTTTCAAGATGAATTTAGCTTAGTTAATGTGGAAAAGGTTTAATTTCAAGAGCCCTCTCTCGTGTGTAGATATTTAACATGTTCCTCTGCCGCTTCCAACCTGTTCTAAAAATCTGCTTGAAAGGAAGCCAGTGGGATTAGAGAAAGACTGTTTAGTCTCTCTGAAAAAAAACCTAAATAAATTGAAGTAGATATCAAATTATGGTAATTTTCTAGCTGTGGCTCATAGATATTTTTCTGCTTAACAGACTACAGTCTCATAAACTCTAAGAGATCCTTCAGGTTCCAAAGGGTCAAGAATATTCTGGGTTTTTGTTAGTGCAAACAGATTAGGACAAGACATGCAGGTGAGGCTGTCTTTAAACTAAATGGCTGAAACACCAGAAATGTGGTGCCTTTTCATCTGGACAAAAGGAAATACTTCTATTTTTCAGCTGTGGAGTGTGGAAGAATTTCTGCAGTTGTTGCCATGATGAATCATGCAGATAGTAGTTATGCATCAGTTCTTGTTTTTGGATGAAACTCCATTCTCAGTTTTTGATAATGCTTCTGCTCTTGAAAGGAGAATTGAGAATGTTTGTGTTCTGTATTCCAGTTCCATTCCATCTCTAATTATTTTGCAGATGAATATGCTGGAGGAGCTTTATGAATGATTATTTAAATAGTGCTCATTTTAGTGCATACGAAATGTAGCAATGTCTCTCATATTCTAGAGCTGAAAAGCATGTAGTGAGTAAATAAACTGAAAATTACAATTTTAGCCAGTTATGTCTGTAATTCCAAGACAGTTTCTTATGCAAGCTTAAAGGATCAAGTACTTCTTCATAATAATGCCCACCCCAGACTAAAAAAGAGCAGTGGGAGACTTGTCCATGTTACAATTTTTGGCCATTGCTTTTGAAATATAATATTGTGGTAGAGTAATTACAGAAATAGAAAGCATTTCACAGTGAATGAATGAGCAAAATACTATAATTTGTGGTGAACAAGTTCCTAAGTGCTCCCAATGGCAGGATGAACAATCTGTAACATGTACCTTTAGAACCAATGAGTAAAAAGAAAGAATCAGTTTAAACAGTATTTTGACTCATCAGTCAAGTTTCGAGCATGCTCATAATTTTCTCACTGGTTTTGAATCCCATGTTTGGGAAGTGACTGGACTGATTGGCTGAGTCATTTTCTGGTGTCTGAACAGGAAACATACTGCAAAAGGCTTAGGGGGGTTATAAATAGAACATGTTCTGAGGGAAAATTGTTACTCAGAGAGCAGAGACCTGATACATGACTGCATAAACATTGTCTGCTGTATACCACCAGTATTTTTAATGAAAATTTTCCTTTTTTTTTAAATTGAAATCCATTTAATTACTTAAAACTATTTCTTTACATCTTTATTTTATTTAGGTGAATGTGTAGGGAGAGTAATCACTTTAGAACTTCAAAATAAACTACCTTGAGAGCTGCCCTTTTTTTTTCAGGGCCTGTGCTTTTGATTCCAGGAAGACATATTTTTCCAAACTTGTTAAACTGACAAAATCCTGATTTCCTGTGCACTTCCTATGTGCTTTCCTCTGTGACACAGTCTGTATATGTCCCATGTCATATGTACCTAGAGAGCAAGGAATGGGACACGAGCTGGGAATTCCCGTGTTGATATTACTTCTGCCATTGGAAAATTAAGGAGTCGCAATAGACCAGTTTTCCTATAATTTTCCTGTAATTTCCTAGAACTGTGATTTATCTTCACTTTGCTCTTCTGGAAAGGTAGGATAACAACTATTCCCCCATTTCAGAATGCTGAATACAAAGCATAATAGGATGCTATATGACTCCCCTGAAATCAGTGACGGTCCACAAAACCAGAAAGAGCCTCTTTTTTCCCTTTTCCATCTAGCAGCCGAGGATGCCTATCTGGATGCCTATCTGGTCATATTACAGTGTAATGTACTGACAAATGGATCGCTTGACTGGAAAGAGCAGCTCTGTCATTGTTTAAAGAGGAGCTATGTTGCTAACACAGGAAAAAAAATATTGTGGACAAGTAATGGAAATAAAATCAAACTCCCATAATTTACAGCTGGATCCAAAGCTAACCCAAAGCCAGTAGGAGTCTTTCCACTGACTTCATTAAACTTTGCATGTTTGTCCTCAGAAGTGCTGGTAATACAGCCTAGCCAGGCCCTGGGAGATGCTCCAAGCCCTTGTTCTCAGCTGACCCCTTTAGCCAGAGTTGTTAGGGTGAAAGTGGTGCTACACGCAGCATCAGGGGCAGGCAAAGTGAAAACCTGGAACAAAAAATACTGCAGAAAGGCCCACACTAAACCAGAAAAGGCCACATACAAATAACAGCAAATGGCAGCAGTATCATGGGCTCTTTCACCACCAGGCAAGCACCCACATATTTATGAATAATGACATGCAGACACTAGTTTAGTTTAAGATGCTTATTGATGCTTTGTAGACTAATATTTTAAGCAAAACAGAAGGTCAGAATGGGCAAGTTTCCAAAGTCTGGATATGTTGTGAAATTAAAAATACAAAAATATAAACTTTCTCTCCATGAGCACACAGTGAAATGTATGTACTTGCTAAAAATCCTAATACTGTGTGCTAAGAAAAAATTCCTACTCTGTCACTGCCTCGAGTAAATGACAAGAGAAGTGGCATGAAGGAAACCAGTCCTTTAACTCAATCATTAAAATGGGAGTCTGATTGAAATGCAGAACTTTTTTTAATAAGGAAGTTTCATCTGTGAAGTTTCACAATAAACCATTCTCTGAAACAGTCTTGGAGAGCATTCATATTGTATTGAAATTTAATATGAATTATCCATGTACAACTAAACTTTTGTTTGCCATCTGATAACAAATATTTGTCTCTGTCGGTGAAAGTAAAAGGTCAATGATCTCTTGATCACCAGGAAGTAAATAAACCATTTGAATCCCATGGAGATATTTCAAACTGCCTTTCTTTTTAATTCTGAAAATGCCTTTTAGCCTTTATCTTATACATTGCTAAACAGTGTGTTGGTGAATGGGTGATGGCAGATGCATATCTTGAAAGAGCAGCATAATTGCTGCTCATTAAGAAATTGCAAGGATGCAATACGGGGAGCTAAAAGAAGCACTTCACATGCAGAAAGAAGCACTTGCAAATCAGGAAGGCTGAGCGGCAAAAGAAGACTTTTGAGCTGTGCTGAGTTTCACAGGTCCATCCCATGTGTGAATTGCAAATATTGCCAGATGAAGGGCACTTAAAAGAAACGCCAGTTCCGTGAGCAATGCGGAACAATCCTACAGCGAGCTGATGGACTAAGTTTCTGCTCAACAGGATTTCCCCTGGGAATGTGGCAGTTGTTATTTTTCATTTCAGCTGTTGAGGAAACTCACTTGTGCCCTGGCTTTGTTTTCTCCCCAAGTGCTGCTGTTGCAATTCCAGGCAGTTCTAAGAGGTTTTGCTCTCAGTGTGTTCAGGCTCTTCCTCCACTAGCTGAGAGCTGTTATTTCAAACTCTGAGTGCAGAGGAGCAGGAAGGGATGCCATCTGCCCTGCTGACACATTTGCAGATGCACGGGACCTTTTTTTTTTTAATTAGAGAATCCTTTTTTTTATGTTGGCACTGAGACTGAAGAGCTACTGGCAGATGGTGCAAGTCTGAAAAGGTCTCCCTGTAAGCTCTGCTTGTTTGTTTGAAGTTGTGAACATGACATGTTTAAACACTAAATGATGAAGTTCATAAAAATATTTTGCAGGTTGTCAGGAGCAATACTGCTTGTGCCGTGATCTGGTGAGATGGCGCGAGCTGAGGAAACGCAGGGAAGGGAAAGGAGGCTGTTCAACAAGCCTTGGTGTTACCCTGGGAGCTGGTGGCCATTTGTGAGGTGGCACCTCTCTGCCAAGCCCTGAGCCAATGGCAAAGTGGTGGCATGAAATGGGGTGCTGCAGAGCCTGGCATCCCTGGGGAGCTGTAACATCCTTAACATCCCCAAAACTTACGGCAGGGAGGAGAACGACCACGGCCTTATTCCGCACATGGTCTCAACCTTGTCAAACGCTTGGTAAAAACCTTGTTTTGCAGTGCCAGGTGGGCTCTGGCACAGGTCTTTGCTCTCCTAAGCAGCGCTGAAGAGGATTGTGTCTTCCTGAGCCACTCTGAACGTGGCAGAGGGGTTTTGGCAGCTCCGATGTCTGTGCACGACCTGCATCAGTAAGGCAGCTCTGATCCTCCCTGGGAGCAGAGATGTTAGGTAAGGCTGAGCTCTTCCCTATAGGTTTATGGAAAACTGACAGTGCTGGCTGGGGGCCAGTTTAGCTGGGAAAACTGAAGTTGACTAAGCTTGAACAACTTAATTATCCCACAAGGTTAAACAGGTAAATGGCTTTAGGCCCCATTTAAGAAATCAGGGATGAAAGAGCGGAAACAGGAATAAGCTGCCTTTTTTTTTTTTTTTTTCTGTGATCAGATAAGAAGAGAAATCTTCAGTGCTGCCCTAGCTGGATATAAAATTTTAAAAAAACCCTGGACTTGCAGTGAGTAGTTAAAAAGCAATTAAACTTTGAAGAGCATATTCCTGAGCAGCAGGTTGAGAGCACAGTTGTATTTTTACCCAGCAAGAAGTGCAATCTTTTGAGGATAATTTTCCTAAGTTTAAGGTAGTGATTAGAGACCTATAGGTCTTAACTTTATAACACCAGGTGTTTAAGGAAAAGTCTCTTCTGTGTCTGTACTGTGGGCAGTCTATCAGGGCCAGGAATACCTTCAGGTTTAGCAGTTGTGTTGTTATGCTGCCATTTCTCATTCTTTTTTTTTCTTTTTCTTTTTCTCTTTTGAAATTTTTTTCTTTTTTCAGCAGTTGAGCAAGTTTAGAAGAAAGGTTGGTTACTGTTTTGAATGAGTATAGCATTGACTCTAGTGAAATGTAGGAGGCTGGATGAATTTCCTCTCTCAACAATAAGAACAGTAGTGAAAAATATCAATATGCACATTTCCCATTTACCTCCTGGGCCATGAAAATGGCTCAGTTTTGAACAAAGTTTACATATACAAATATTTGTAATGTATTTAAATCATACTGAAATGCAAACCTATAGGTAAACTAAATTTTTATAATTATCAACACTTCTTGCTGCAGTATGTTTAACTATAATGAGCAAAACTTACGTGGAACCTATAGCTCCTTAGTTCTTCCCCTCCTATTGACAGGATCCTTTGAAAATCCATAAATGGCATTAAACATGCGTAACTCTTGTTTCTTAGCAACCTTATTTTTTAAACAAAGGGGGTTTGAATACATGTAATTTATTAATTTTATGCTGTCAAGACAGACAATAATGTATAACAGACAAAACTCATGCCCAGCAGTTGCTGGTTGTTTCCTATTATCTCCATAGAGCAAGTCAGAAACATTTGTGTTAGATATTTTTTTTAAAAGACTACATCTTCTTCCTAGCCATTCCTTCCTGGCTAAGCATGAGAAGTGAGGTCACCTCTCCTCTAACACAGTGCAAAGCAGCACAGTAAATGATCACTCACTAGAATCTCCCAAAGTAAACTCTGGCATTGCCAAAGAAAGTACCTCCTTCCCTGAGATTTGGCACTGACCTTCCACCATGGATTTGCTCGTGTGTATGGAGTCATAGCCATTAAAGAAACAATTTCAGCAGCACAGACTAAGTGCAAGTGTTTAACTTAAAAAAAGAATGAGAATCTGTGAGACTGGAAGGATGGCACTTAGAAGTGTTGTGGTTTCACACCTGAGTTAGGCAAGCGTGTCTGAGTGTTCAGCTGTCTCAGAAACAGTGATTTCCCTAAAATCTCTCTGCATTCAGACTTACCATGATGGTCCTCACTGGTTCAAACTCTCTGTCATTCTTCCATTAATGACACTCAGGGAAGGCTTTGTTCAGTAACACCCACAAAACATAAATAACATTTAATTAAATAAAGGCTCTGCTAAGATTTAATATACTAAGATCAAAGCATGTGGAAAGCGATCTTTGTCTCTGACAGAAGGTTTCCCACAGACAAGAAATAATCTCAGGTTCTCGCTGACAACACATACAGAAAAATTAATCTGTATTAAGAATGTGTTTATAGAATGTTCTCCTTACTCACTGACAGTCACATTCTAGGAACTGTTTTCATGCAGGTGTGTGAGTTGTTTCTATTGTTTGTGTGTTCACGTTGTTTTTTCCCTTTTCTCACAAAATTTCCCCAACATGTCTATCACAGGGCACACTGTATTTTTCTCCTGATAGAATCTGAAGCACCTTCTCTGCCTGTTTTGCAATGTGACAGTCCTTCCAGCAGCTGGAAGTTACTGGCTCATGCAGATGTTTGAGCGCCCCAACAAAGCAGAATCTATTTCCCAGCTGCACACAGCCTGGAATCACTTGGCTCAGAAGACTGTACATTAATTTAAATTCCTTTATCACTTTATCACATTGAAGTTTCATTTTTCTCTGCAAAGTCTTAATCTGAAATCGAGTACGACCAAAGTCAGAGCACATTTTCAGGGAAGGTGTTGGCACAGCAGTGCAGGAAGGAAATCTTATCAGCTTTGCTGAGCTCGGTGGGTTAGTTTTACAGAGAGTCGTTTGTCAGCACAATCCAGAGCAGCAAAGCTGCAACACTGGCTGGGGAAACGAGGCCTGATCCAAAGCCTATTGGAATCCATGCAAAACAACGTTTAATTACTTGATCCTTTTCTCTCTGAAGTCAGTGAGATGTTGACATTTATTTCAACAGAAGTAGCTCCATGGCTTTGATATCTCTCATGTATTTCTCAGAGTACTGACTTCTGCAAATCAAAGCAGAATCAAAAGCTTTTTAAAAAAAATCTTTTGAGCACACAAACCCAGGTGTCAGAAATGAAAATATAAAATATCTGGGGAATAAATGCTGATGACTTAACATTAATAAAATGAAGGCCTTTAGAGGTATTCCTAAGGGTAATAAAAATGTATCCTTATGAGAGACTAAATCTTTTAACAGCTGACTAAAAGACTGGCTACAAGAAGGAAAGAAAAACATGCAACCCTTTGTATTAATGATTTATTCTACTCTTCATAATGTACACCTTATTTGATTATCTGTCAAATCTTCTCAAAATTAAAATACACCTTACAAGATGATATGTGCCCCATGTGAAGTTTGACTTCTTAAGGTTATGACTGTTGCTTTTCAGAACTCAGAAAATGTTTCCATGATTTGTAATTACAACATCACCAGAGCTGACATTATCCCTTAATGAAGAAAATGACACTGAGACGTGACTCCATTATAGGAATAAATCTGGGATCATAATTTTATGCCTTACTAAAATGAGAATTATCCTAGAGAGTGTGAGGCTCATTTCTTCTGCCTTCAAATAAGGAACTTTTTTGATTGATGAGCTGAAGATTTTGAGGAGGCTGGTGCTGGCTAGCTGGCTACTCTCTCTATGAAATTGCATTTAGCAAAGTGTCTTAGGAAATGAATCAATTAATGTTGAATGATACCGGGAGCAAGAGATTATCCTGTGCCCATATTTGGTGTATTATTAGAAATTTCACATCAGTAAAATCCTTTATAGCTTCAGGGAGATTTAGCCAACAAAGACATGTGACCCAAAGAGTGAAATTACCTAGATTTGTGTCAGTAATCTGCATTAGACAAGTTCTAGCTCCTGACTGTTGAAAAAGAAGAGAAAATACACATGGAAAAACTAAAACCACCCACACACATGCCCAAAACCCAAACAAAAAGATTTGCTTTGAGGAAAAAAGGACTAATGTTTCCAGCTTAGGGATGTGTTACTGACCAGGTGTGCTGAGGGATGGTTTGTTATAGCTCTTAAAGGACAGAGGCAACACAGGGCAAATACAAATCCAGCAGTGTGAGAGAGCCCCACGCCTGTTTCTGCAGCAGAAGCACTGAGGGTGTGAGAAAGTGCTCACAGGAGGAAGGTAGGATGATGAAGAATCCATCCCCAGACTTCCCTGACAAATGAACTTGTAGTCTTCCATGGGAAGAATGCTAGAAAATTAGCTCTGCATGCTTCACAGGTACTTTTGTCTGCTTTTTCTAATGAACCGAAGTGTTTTGAACTCTTCTTCAATAGACCTGTATAAGTCTGTTAATGTGCTTGGAAACTTGAACAGAAATATTGTTTAGAAGGTGTCTCACACTAGAATAGTTCCTTTATATGCTAAGGGTATTATCTGATACACCCAGGATTGGGTAGGAAGGGCTATTTCCTGCACATGTGGTAAGAAAATCCAGCTATTCCAGGCTCCAGGAAAATAATATGCTCCCACATAAAGCATCCAGCTTCCTTTCCTTAGATCTGTTTTCTTTTCCTCACTCTATAAAGCAAAATTCATTTAAAAGAACTACTCTAATGGCTTTATACGTTGATGTAAAGTAAAAAGCATTAATGAAGGAAGAGAATGTGAAAATTTGTATTTATCTACTGATTCTCACCAGAGATGAGTATGATGGGTAACTTCAAACCAAGAGTAGGAAAATACCAAGCTGCCCATAGCAGCCTTTCACATGATGCAGCGGAATGTCAAGGTTTCACCCTCATAAAAGGGTTTCACCCTCATAACTCCCGTTGGGGAAGGAAATCCTATTACCTGTACCCTATAGATCACCGATACACAATGTATACATGAATTCTCAAAGTCATAAAGGAAATAAGAGATGAAGCTCAGTATGGTCTCCTGAGAGCCAGGCCACAACCAGACACTCTCTTTTGTATGAAAAATTCAGTTAACTTTGAAGACATCCACAGTTAATCAGAAAGGATCAGACAGGTTGTTTGAATACCACAAGAAGGGCTTTTATTGTGCTGGATATGTAGATAGGACTACATTTACAAGAATTTGAATAGATAGTCTTACACATGTCAGGAAAGGGAGCGCTGCACATCAGCCACAGAGAGGGATGAACATCCTCCAGCAGAGTTAGCAGGCATGGCTTTATACCAGTAGATAAGGGCGATTGTTTTTCGTAAGGACTTATTTCTTTTTCCTCTCCTTTCAGCGGAGGAGAACAGGCTAGGATTGAACAAAAAAAATACAAAGCATCCACACTGTTAAAAAAAAGGTTAGGAATTTGGTCTCATGGGAAGGTGGGGCTGTGCAGCAGCCAGGGAAGTTACGATTTCCCTTTATGCTTGTGGGTCCCACACCTCAAAGAAGGGAGGGGGGAGGCTAGGATATCCCACAGAGCCCCATGCAATGCCAGATTGGTGGTTCCTGATTAATATTTATTAATCTAATCTTTACTGATGTGTGTTCATCTTAGCACAGAGTGATTAAACAGTATCTCAGTTATGGTTTCCTTTGGAGAGAGGTAGGTGTGACTGTGAATAAAGAATTTCTTCATTCTGGTTAAGTAACATCTAATGAAACATAATTTTTAAAGATGGTTGTGATGATAGTTAAGATTAGTGTGAATTATACATTCATCTTCCAGCCACTTTCAAAGATCAAATACTTAAGGACAATGAGTAAATACATTAATTATAGTTAATAAACAGCAAAGTTCCTGGCGGTCTTCATGCAGCCCCTGATGATGCATAAAAATTTTGGAAGAACTTGGCAGGAAAGAGTTATCTTTTTATGGCCTTATTAACTTTTTCTGAGAGGTATGGAGGGAAGAGGACAGTTGTGAAGGTGAACAGACATGTGGGAGACCAGTGCTGTAAGCATCTTTCCTAACCAAAAAGGAACATCTATCCTAAAGAAGGAGGTTTTGGAATATTTCCCAGTGGGGGCTAAATTCCTTCTGACTTTGTATTTTCTGGGTTCTCTGTGGTGGACTGAAACTAGCAAGAGTTTGTAAAAATCATATAGATATGATTTCTTTCATACACACATCCCCCATTGCTAACTACAGATCCCTTTTGTTCTGAAAGTTTGCCAAGAGGATTTTCTCATTCCTTGTTCTTGCCTTCCCCAAGGCTGCTAAAGATGATAGTCTTTTAGATAACAGGGAAATGGTATGCACTCTTATTTCTATATTCTTGCTTTTATCCTTTTGAGGAAAAAGTACAGTTAATCTCCTGAAGTTAAATAAGCAGACAAACATACTGCAATTCAAAGTTAATCATTGAGTAAAACTTGGGTTCAGCCAAGCACGATGCAAAAAGCTAGAAAACAAATTTCAACCCAAATGAGAGGTATTTTCTACAACAAAATTCCTGTCTTAAGATCAACAAATTATTTTAGAGAGTTGGCTAAATCACTTGGGTCATTACAGATTATGTGACATTCAGCTGTGCATGGATAAAAGGGGCCACATTCACACTTGTTTTCTCTCCACATTATCCAAGGCTGCTTCAAATTTGGCTTAAGTGTGAAAAGGGTCAGAACTCATGACAGACCAGAGTCTCGCTCCCTTGTTCTGCCACAGCCTTCTGCAGCGTCACTTAAGTGTAGTGACTGCGTGGCACATGTCAAAGTATTTATGACTGGTTGAGGTTACCTATAAAGTGGGCCTGATGGGGCTTTTATCAAGCCTTTAGATTAGCAGATATGAGCTTTAGCTCATTCACCCTCACTGTTGCAGCACCTCAAGTGATTCCTGATTTTTTTACTGTGTTCGTTTTTCATAAAACTTCACTTCTGCCGTAAGCGAAATGCTGCTATTGATCGGAGTCGGGGAGTCAAACCGCTATTAGCTGATCTTGAACCTTCTCCCCAGTGGTTTTCTATTTGCCTGCTGACCGAAACCTTGAACCTTCCGAGTACGTGACAACCTTTACGCTTCCCCAAAACCAGAGCTTAAGCAGACGAGAGAAAGCGCTCTGAGTTCTCCACGCCGCGCTGTTCCTCTCAGCGCTTCCCCCGATGGCAGGTGGCGGTGGCGGGACCCTCGGGAAAACACGCGGGCGGCCGTGGGAAAAAGCCACCAACCATTCCGGATCGCGGGCGGCGAGGGACGCGCACCCTGCACCGGGCACAACGTGCCCGACGGGGCTCGCACGGCGCCGAGGCCGGGGCAGGCTGGGACCGGGGCCGGGGCG
>VZRN01002543.1:58281-97438 GCA_013397935.1 Dasyornis broadbenti
CCGAGAGCGGCGGCGCTTGGGGCCGCCCGGCTCTGCCCCGCTCTGCCCTGGACGGGCTGTGCCCAGCCGGACTGTGCCGTGCCCTGCCTTGTCCGGCCGGAGCCGCCAGCGGCGTTCTCGGAGCCCTTTAGGAGCCCAGGCTGTACCTGGCCCCGCGCGTCCCGGGCGGTGACGCCGCGCTGGCTCGGGTGGCCACGCAGGAAAAGTCAAAATAATCTTTTCGCTCCGTGAGTACCCTGCGATTAAGGCAGCCGAGTGCTTTCCACATGTGTTACAACACTGGAGTGGGCTATTTGTTTGGATGCGTCCTAATGAGTGTGTTAATCAGCGTAACATCCTTCTCTGCTCGCCTTTTGGGCTAATTGAGGATGGCATCTGCTGAGTTTCTCTTTGAGCTTTGAAGTGTTTGTTAACCTGTGATAGTGATTGTCTTGTCATGTTCACTCCGTTTTTCAGGTGTAAATTCAGCATGTGACTTGAATTCAGATAGTTGGCTCGTGGACTCGTGATTATAGATTTATTTTTCCCTATGCCTGTAAGGTTGAACTAGTATCAAAAAGTTTTAAGTTCTTTCTCAAGCTTAGTGGAAAAGATCTGGAGGTCTCCGTTGACTTTAAAAACTGTTTACAATTGGCAACCTTGTTGGTACCTTCAGCCAAAATGAGATCTGAGCGTGGAAACGGGACTGCATTCTTGTATCTAAAGATGGTCCCTTGCAGGTCAGAACGGAGGCACGTTGGCATGGGCAGGAAACTTCATGGGAGTGTGGACTTCTTTCCTTTTTTTTTTTTTTTTTCTTTTTTTTTTCACTTTAGGGACTCTAACCTTGCAGTAAGGTGGAGCAGCGCAGTCTGCTGCTGCCAGTCCCAGCTAGGCTGTAGCTGCCCCCTTTCTGACTCTGCTTTTGGTTTTGAGGAAGTTCTTAATCTCTCTGTGACTCAGTGTCCTAATCTTTAAAATGGCTTAATAAGACTTGTCACGCTTGCCTCCCAGGGACATTAACATCTAATTGATGCCCATGAAGTGCCTTGATCTGGGAGTAAAGAGGGCATCTTGCTTCCCTCATGTCACCACTTTATGTTGGGTGCTAATTATGTTACCCTCATGTCACCACTTTATGTTGGGTGCTAATTATGTTACATGGGTGGAAAACAGATTATCTGACAAACAAACTGGAATTCATGTTTGTTATCATTGACAGAAGCACTCTAAGTAAGTGTATGCCCACTTATGCTTAGTTTGAGGTGTTTCTCTAGAAACAGTGGGATTTATCCTTTCTGGAGGATGCGTCTGAAAAATGTGCTTCTAAAGTACTGCACTGAAGCATCAATAGACTCTTGCTCCTAACTCTAGAGATACTACACAGTTTTTCTGTGTATTATGAGGTCAGTAGAGGTTTTAAAAAATAAAACTATGTTGATTCAACTCTCAGCATGTCCCTGATCTTAAATCTTACTCTGCCTGAATCTTACATCAGTCTCAGTTTTTGTCATGTTTCACTTCTTTAGAAATAGGGAAAACATACCATTTTACAGTTCTCTGCTCAAAAGCCCAAGCTTTAGAATATAAAGTTTATCTTTTTAACCATTTTACTAGCTGCTCAAAGGAGTAATTAGCCATTTTATTCCCCTGACTTGAATCTTGCCCCAGCTCCTCCTTATCACTGCTGCCTCCCCCTCGAGCACAGGGCAGAGCCTGCAGTAGCAGTAGCACACAGCTGGGATGATGGGGTCACCAACAACACACAGTATTCCATAAACCAGCTGATGTGGTTTATCAGCACAGGCACAATGGTCTTTTTCACCGAAAACCTTGCGTTGAGAAGTTCTCTGTCCTTTTCCTACGTCTGTGTTCCTCCATGCTGCGGGTCTGTCAGCTGGGAGGCTGCTTTGTGGCAGGGCTGACCAGTGCATTTGACTCATACGTTTGATTCAGTTCTGCTCTTCAGCATTGTTGCTGCAATATGTCCTTCCCTGCACTAAACAGACCTGTTACCTGACAAATACAGCTTTTAAAAGGTTGTTTGACATTTGTTAGTGCTGTTCTCTTTGAAGTACTAGGAAAAGATATTGCAGATGCATCTTAGAGTGTGCGGTGGAGAAGGGAAGTTCTGAAGGGAAACTGAAGCATGCTGCATTCCACTTCCTCTTGCCGTGTGGTCTGCAGCAAGTGATGTGACTTTTCCTGCCCAGTCTCTAAAATTAGGTGTATTCTTAAACTAGTATAAAGAAAAGTATACTGTAATGAAAAGTCATTTATGTTTCAAACTCTGAATTTCTTTTGTTTGTTTGTTCTTAATTGCCTTAATGTTGCTCTGAAGTTGTGTAGCATTACCAGATCCTTGACATCAGGGTGGTGCTGTTTGTGGGGAGATCAGTATGATCTGAAAAGGTTTTGTCTTTACTAAGATATGCTGAAGCAGGGTTTTCTAGTCTGGTGTTGATGTCCCATTCCTTGGGGAGATGAGAGATCCTATGTTTTGGCTGGAGATGTTCTTTAGGTGTAAGAAACCATAAAACAAGAGAGGCGATTGCTATCCAGTTTCTCCATGAGTATCCTTTAAGTCTTTCACCTCTTTTAGCACTTACCTTGTATCTGCTCCAACTGTCTTGCTGCTCTGGTATTTTATAATTAGTATCTTGAAAACTCAAGGGAAAACTTTCAAATGCTATATATTTCCCATCGGGACTCTTCCACATGGCTGTAACATTTGTTGTGAATCCTTGGTAACCTGTATCTGTTCCTTCGTCTCACTTTGATTCCCTTGGCGTCAGCAGAAAAGCTCTCTTTCCTAGTGGAAGAGACTTTGCTTCTTATAAGAGCATGGTGTGCTTTGATTGCCTTAAAATGAGGACAATTTCAGGTGACAGAAATTGATATCTGCCTCCCAATGGTCCTTGCGTTTTCTCAGCTTGCTCACGCGTTGGATCCGGAGTCAAGGAGCTACAGAAAAGCTGAGGGGTTGATGTCTGTGCAAGCCTGGCTTCCATGCATCTATATAATAGATATGTTCCTGTATAATAGGAAACTTGGCGTGTGCATTTTGTGTGTGAGCAAATTCTTGGATGCACCTTTTCTGTTCAAGCTCTTACTGTGTGAGGAGCCCATGAATTTGAAAAGCACAGCCTCTGCTCTGTGTCTGGCAGTTCAGCTGTGCAGGGAGGGAATGCTGTTTGTTTCTCCTCACTGCGACCAGTTTTAGAGGTGTTTGTACTGCAAACTGACTCCTTCAGAAGTGGTATTAGTAGTTCAGGGTACATTGGACTGGTTCTGGAAGATACAGATATTCTAAATTAAGGCTATTAAGTGTCCACTGTTTCAGTGACTGTGCAGATACACAGTTAATATTGTATTGTGACACATTCTGGAAATTGCTGTGTTTATTTTTGACGTGGAGAAGATGACTAACTCTTTCATGTATGAATAGTTACATTTACAAGCAAGTAAAAACTTCCCCAAAATTATCTTTTGGACTCCTAGCTCCATGAAAAGAAAGAAATTCAGACTTGTCCTTAAATCTGAGCTGTGTGTACTATCGAGCCCTCTTTCTGCTCTGGGTTGATAACCCTGTGTTCAGTGGGGGTTATGCTTTCAGGGTTTACATTATCTCCTCCAGATTTTTGTGGGCAGTTTATTGTGTGGGGAGAGTATCAAGAGCAACTCCATTCTGTGTTGGGAGAGGTAGGTGATACCACAACACAAATTAGAAGACATGAGGAAACTTGAATTTGTTTCTTCCTGCTTCTGGCCTCCTAGAGCTCTGATGGCAAGATGTGGTGGGGCAGGTGTTTTATGGAATTGTGTGATAGAAATATGTGGACTAGATTTAAACTTTTGTTCTTGGCTCTGGCATCTCCTCTGCCATGGTCTGGAGAAATAATGGCATCAGTTTCTCCAATTGCTGCCTTCAGCCAGGGGGACATTACCAAGTCAGTTTTTAAAACGACTGTGCCTGGCATTGTAAGTGTGTGTAGGGGAGTTTTGGCTTCCTAAAAAGCAGTTTCTTTGGATCTGTTAGTCCATGATAAATCCTTCTCAGACCTTTTAAGCTTGCAGCTTACTGCCTGTTTAGACTGCAGTAATGCCCAAAGGGGTGGTACTGTTCAGCATTCTATATTGCTGCCATCGCCAAGCATTGAAATAGAATTCCCGAAGACATGTGAAATTTTTATTGGGAATAAGCAGAGATATTTTGTAATCAACTTTAAATAGTCTTATAGTGATTCAACAGACCTTAGACCACCCCTCCAGTACCAAAATGGGCTACAAGATTGCTAGAGAGGGACCTTTTACAAGGGCTGGTAGTGACAGGACAAGGGGTAATGTCTTTAAACTGAAAGAGGGCAGGATTAGATTAGCTATCAGGAAGAAATTCTTTGCTGTGGGGGTGGTGAGACACTGAAGCTATGATAATTTTGTTCTACAGTGTTACTTTTAGAAGACTAAGAACATTAAAATACCTAGTTCAGGTAACGTTTCATCATTTTCATACCTGAATAGGTGATCCCATAGCCAATTGGAAGGCTTATAAATCTTCCAAGTTTTTTTTCCTAGCCTATGATGTGTCAATCATATATGATGGAGTCCAGTAAAAAAAAAATACTAGGTTTTGTAAACAGCAAAGCAGTAGAAGACACATTTTCTCCTCTCTTTGAGAAGACTTATGTTTGGCAGATAGTGGAATTCTTTTTTGTGTGTAATCCGATAAGAGTGTATTGCAGAGACCATAATCTGTGTTATTGACTGAGGTGAGCCCCATCTGTTAGTGGTGTTAGGGATGTGCAATACCCTTGCCCTCTAAACTCATGCATGCAGGGACCAGCACCAGAAGGATTTACAGAAACAAATGCAGGCTCTGAAGGCAGTTGCTAAAAGCAAAGGGAGGAATTCATAATGGAATGCAATGTTCTCTGTTGACACCCTTTCTAACTGAAGAAACCGTTTGGTTAAATAAGAACTTTACAAAATAGAGTGTAGCTTTTTGTTTTTGCTTATTCATAGTTAGATCTCCTTTTGTACGTGTTCACCTACTGCATGTGCTTGTTATCAGGCCATTTTTTATTGATCATCTTCATGGCACCTTGCGCTGGTCTGGGAAATAACTTTAAGCAGCAATCTGAGCTGATCAGGAGAAAATACAGGGCTTGTGTTGGGCTTGACTTCTTGGTGGTAAATATGTAGTCAGTGCTAATCACCCCCATGTCATCATTCACCCCAGCTGTGGGTCAGACACAGGATCCGCTTGTACATTAGAACAGCCATTGCTTTTCTGCTTTTAGAGGTAGTAAAGGAGTGAGCATCCTGACACAAGAGCTTACTTCTCCAGGTCTCATTTCCATCTTAGGTGAACTGAAAGAACTTCTGATGGAATGTGATATTTGGGCTTGGATAATTTATGTGAACGAGTTCACATTCAGATCTGATCTCTTGGCCTTGTGCTTGGTATTTGATTTTCCCCTTTCGCTGGGTGCTACAAATTCCTATGGCTGTCACCTTTGCAGGCAACTGTTTGTGTCAGTTCAGAAAATTGTTTCAGTAATTACATGGCTATAGGGACAGAATAATATTGAAGTCTGGAGCCATTTTTAAGATTTCAGAGTATGAATGCAGAGTGTAGGTTCCTCCCATTTCTATCTATGCATTTTTAAAAGTAACAGCTGACACACCTGTGTGCAATATTTGTGTTCAGAACATTATTGTGGTTGAATGAATGTCAGAAACATGCACATGGTTAAGGCTCGGACACAAGCTCCATACGTATGAACTATTAGTGCATTCAAAAACTGAGTCTGTGGATGTAACCAAATACCTCTTGCTGTAACTACTCTCTGAAACTCTGCCCTTGCACCGTCAACGTTACATGTCCCAGCAAATGTATTATGAAGAGTAAGGCATGTGTAAAGAGCTAAATACGTCCCAGTGAACCTGTTTAGACAAAAGAAACCATCTTTCTGTTGTTCTTTTGGGGGGGTGTATGTGAGAGGGAAGAAGGGTTAGGGTGGTTAACTTTATTTCCTGGAAATGAATAGCATACATTTTTCAGTGCACAAAGCGGATATTACTCAGTTTGTGACCTGCTTCCTCATAAAAGTGTCTTGAAGCAGGGATTGATTTAAATCTGTTGCCTACATTGCTGACACACAGTATTGTGCGATGCTGTCCTGTTGCAGGGGCATGCCATGTGCCACGATGTATAAATAACCCTGTGTGTCAAAGGGAATTGGAGACAATGTGCCAAATATTTAATGATGTGCTGGGCCTTGTCCTGGCTACCTGGGATATATTTGGGAGCAGGTATCCAAGCTGAAGCTGCAGCACAAGGGTGATGGGTAATGTAATCCTGCCCAGCACCCACTGCAGAGCTGTTCTGCGTGGCACAGGAAGGCACAACCACAGAATGCCACATGTCAGCCACATCTTAGTTGTAGCTTTGATGCTTAGATAAGCAGATGGGAAAATAGGTTAATGTGCACGAGGCCAGCTTTGTGCACGTTGTGGGGAAAAACTGCATTTAGTATGCCCTGTGGAGTAATTCTGATGACTGACTTCACATATCAATTTTCAGGTTAAAGATAGAATAGCTAACAGAGGGGAATGGCACTGTTCCTTCGGGAGCATCGGCTCTCCCCTGAAGAGGGGGACTCAGCAGGATGCTGACCTTGGGCAGTGCAGTTTGTGCTTCAGAGCAGAGTTAGGGTATCCTGAGGCTGACAGCCCTGTGAGGGAGGTGTGGCTTTGGGAGATGTGATGCAGCAGGTGCTGGCACGGGCAGGAGGAGCTGTGTCAGGTGCTGGGAGCTTGGCAGAGGTGGGTGCTGGCCCCTCGCTCGGAGAAAAGGGTTTCTTTCTGGGTTTCCTTCCTATCTGGAAATGAAGAGTCACAGTGGAGTGTTCACCTCTGTGTGTTTATGTGTGAAAGGAGAGCCACAGGGTTTATCTCACACTTACCACAAGGTATTTATCTCACACTTACCTATGCAAAAATGCAAAGGGCAGCGTTATTTTATTTCTTTCCATTTTCTTTTTGACCAAGGAAGGAGCTGTGATTGTTTACTGAATACATTCACACAGAGGGCTCTAGCATTGCTGAATGCATGCACATAGAGGGCTCCAGCAGCATTTCTGATGCTATTTCATGACAAATGCAGAAGCTTTACATCTTAAGGCTTTATTTACGCATGAATTTAAATATAGACCACTACACCTGTCTATAGCTACTTCTGTAGCTACTACCTGACTTAATGATTGATGGTATTCGTAACTTCTGTGTAGAAGCATCTTCAAATTCAGTTATGGAATCAAAACACATCTCCCAATTACTTTGTGTTTATCAGGCATTAATAGAGACCGAAAAGAGTTACATGGCTGTTTCAGAGCATGGTGAGATATTTTTGTGTGTTGTTCACAATACTTTTCCCTTACGAAGACAAGTCCAGGGTTCCACCTGACACTCAACAAAATACACGAATGACTCAACACCATGTTTGACAGAGTTTCTTGACTCAGCTTTTTCTAAGGGAGCATTTGTGCCTATCCTTCAGGTGGTCAGGTGGTTCTGCAAAGCAGTGTCAATATGAAGCTTCTGCCCTTTGTGGTGAAGCTTTGTGGATTTTGACTCAGAACTTGATAGGATACATATTTGTGAGGCAATTTGGCTCATTTGAAATCTCAAGCCAATAGAACAACAAACACTGGCTTCTGAAAAGCAGCTGAATAATTAATGATCTGTCTCTCTTAGTTCATTAATTTCCAAGATAAATCCAGGAATGACGTATGTAGTATAGCAGATCTGCATGTGCACACAAGATTTAGAGGTAAATATTAATGCCGATATATCACAGGTTTTTTTGCTTTAATAGTTCTAGTGAACACAGAATGTGAACTAGTTTTCAGTTCTATTTGCTCTACTGAAGTAGCAAAGGATGGCAAGGTTTTCCTTGCCTCTGCCTAATCAACTGTCATCCAGCCAGTATGCCAGCCCACACTCAAAATTTATTGAAAGTGTGGGCGTAAGAGAGAGTTACTGAGACTTATACAAAGCCAGCTTAGTTCATGACTTTGTCCAACTTTCCTGCTAGATATCAAGAGGTGTTGGAAGGTTGTGATCAGTGCTTCTGATGAGTTCATGGAAGCCTTCACTACATTTGTTTTTAATGACTGTTTCTCTAATGAAAAACATACACCTATGTCACACCAAGAAGCAGCTCGTGTTTTGAATCTAAATTTTCCACATTTCTTTTGGGTTTTGTCTGATGTATAATATTTAGCTGGGATATTTTGCCAGTCACAGGGCTGAAATAAATGTTTTTTAATTTTGGAGGAGGTTTAGTCAAACAGTGTTTTCTTCCTTTTGGCTGATGATTCTATTATGATTTGAATTATCGTTCTGCTTTCTTGGGGGAAGATATCCAGAATAGAGAGAACTTTTTTTCTGCCAGGTCTGGGGAATTTAAAATGAAAATGAATCGATTATTTTGGACCTCATCACTACAGCTAGTATTGACAACATAAATATTACCTCTAACAATGAGAATGAAGCAAGAAAAGGCAACATTTTACATTAATTATTTAATTGCCTAACAGATCTGAATAGATGTGAAGAGTCTCTGTTAAGTGTATCTACAGTCCCCTTTCCATTTTTGGAAATGGGATCCACATTTCTAGTATTTCTTACTTGATAAATTTTAATCTTTAAAAGGGTGTTTGTACTCATTGTCCTGTATGAAGAGTTGTTCTGCATCTTGTTGGGTTTTTTCCTTCTTAAGGCTTCTCAAATTTCTTTTGCAATGCTCCATCTTTCCCAATTGGTGGGAGGGGGGAGATAAGAAGAAATTACCTTTCTTTTCAGATGGGTGGCTGGGTATTGACATACCCAAATACATGCTTAGTCATGTGCTGTGCTGATGGCGAGTTTCGCTTGGCACACCCCGGCGGATGCAGTCCCTCCCCTGTTTTCAGCAGAGCCATCTTCTCCGTGGTGCAATTGTAGATGACTGGGTTTGTTTTACAGCAGTGACAGTGTAATGGTAACCTTGCCAATGCTCAGGGGAGGTGGAGACAGCTGAACTTTTTGCTTGTATAGCATGTTTAAAAATTTCACTCAAGATACTGTGACTTGAAGGTTTTGGTCAGTGTCACTCATGAGACTGTTGTGAACTTCTGTCAGAAGGTGTCGGAGTGGCAGGGAGGCTTGGGCCAAAGGTTCTTTCTTCCACCAAAATTGTGTTTTAATTGCTCATTCAGTTTCTTTGCCTTTACCTGTTTCTTCTCTCCTCCAAGTCTCTATTCTAGATTATGTTCTTAGTGCTTTTGATTAAAATTCCAGCAGTCAAATTGTCAGCTTTGAGCTAAGATGCACCGATGTGTGCAACCTCACAGGGATCAGAGAAATAGGGCATAGGCAAGAAAGTGGAGAAAGCCACGTGGTAATTGTGTTGGTAGCTGTTGCTAATAATCTGTGTTTTCTGTTTGGGAGTTCAGGGACGTTGGATTGATTGTATTTAACACCAGAAGGGCCTGTGCCTGTGCAGCCACACAATATCAGAGCCGGATGCACCCTTTCCCCAGTGCCCGTAGCACCTGTGAGCGCAGGGCATTTTCTCTCCCTGCTTCAGTGTTTTCTTGTAGACCCGGAGCGCTGTAGCCACATTAGCAGTGGCTGCTTCTGAACGTCCTTGTTGTGATCCTTGCCCCTGCCTGCCGGGCTCTGCCTTAAGCAGATTTACTCACCTGACCTTTTAACCTGCTGGAGATGATCAGACCTCTGCCAAAGTGCTGCCAGACGAGACGGGGTGACTCCAGAGTGGCCCTGCCAGGAAAGGTAAAAGGAGCAATCCCGTAAGTGCAGCTGCCCCAGCAGCAAGAAGATGGGCTGGAAGGGGCCTGTGTGAAGCTGTCAGCTTCTGTTTTTGGAAAGCAAGGGTGCTCTCTGCCTGATGCGGCGCTGACCTGAAAATACCGAGGTGACCTGTTCGTGTGTTGCTATATGCTGGCTGCCAAGATGCCTTGGGGAAATGGGCTCTGCAAAAGTCTACTCATAATGAGTTGATACGCTGGATATTAGGAATCCGGAGAAGTGCTGCATTCTGCATTTTTTTCCTAGCAATCTCCCTTAGACTCATTTTATATATTCATGGACAACAGGAGGAGGGTTTGTAGTGGCCAACTCAGTATCTGTAACTAGTACCTCTACACAATTTTTTTAGTTTTCTTTTATGCAAACCTATGGCATCTTTTGTCCACTGAAGAAAACATGATTCTAGAGCTATTAGCTTGTCCTGTCAATCACAGAAAGCTAGGAATAAACTATTCTGGATGTTATTGACTCATACATTAGAGCATCTGGTAAGCAAACCCTTCGTTACCAAGGTTTTTGAGGTTTTTCTCAGTATGTTTGTGTTACTCCCCCAGGCAGGCACTGGCTGTGCTCTCTGGCAGGACTGGTGGTCAGCAAAGGGCAGAGGGGGAAGAGCCCCTGCCATCCGTGGTGGGGGAAGGAGGAATTCTGATCATGGAGAGAGAAACCATCCAACAAAATACAGCAAAAGTTTCTCATGGAAGGCTCCACATCATTAGTGGCAGCAGGGAGTGCTGGAATATGTGCTCACAAGTCAAATCACTGTAATATTCCTTGGATCTGTATGTGTGGTTTTAAATATGGCAGTTTGAAGCAGCAGGTTAATCTGGCCAGAGAGGAGGCATTTTCACCAGACACAGACTGTGGTCTGTCTGATGGGCCTCATTTGAAAGGAATTGCCTGAAGTTGGATAGCATCAGTGAAGAAGTCGTGCTCAGTCTAGCTTTGGTAGGAACAGGAGGTCGAACAGCCCTGCCCAGCTGCAGCAGGAGCAGCGCCAAAGGGACAGGGATGTTCCCAGCCTATGCTGGGATAATCTGTGCTACACACAGGAGGTGCTGGAGGATTTGAACTTAATGTACCTCACAGTGCTCTGTGCTTGCAGGAATGAGGGCAGGGGTAAAACCTCTCATGTTGTACCTTAAGGAAATGGACTGGCTCAGTGACTGTTGCAGTTACTTCCAGATTCCTTTCATAAGGTTTTCTGATTTATAAATGCATTATGGAAATACCTTGCCTAGCATATGAGCTTTTATGTTGCTGTGTCTTTTTCATCTTTTTTTTTTTTTTTTTACTGTGGCTACTAGTTTGAGAGTTTTCTTTTAAGTAGTATCTGGCTGCAGTATGACTTGCACACAAAAGAAAGCACTGTTTCATGAAATTTTTGCTTCCAGAGCTGATATAAATACCCTTTAATCTTCACCTGAGATTTAGTTTTTATGTTGGCTCAGTGTTTTTTTTTTTTCCCTTGATGGGGTGAGCTCATAACATGCAAATTGTATCCTTTTGGACATGGTGTGCCAACTGTCCAAAACTTTTTTTTATGCAGTGTATCACTTGCTTGTTCTCCTTGGTAATCCAAGTCGCAGTTCCAAGCACCTCTTGGGGGGTGGGGGGGCATAAAATATATTTTAAAGAGCCCTGTCTGGGTAGAAAAGCTGAGGTTCTGTGCTGTTTTCGTGGGTTCATGACCACTCCAGAGCTTGTGTAGTGAGTTCCAAGGATGTCCTACTTTTGAAAGAAGCTGCAGCAAAGCCTTTTCTGTGCATATGGCTTTAGGGGCACTGGTTGTGTTGGTATTTAATCACAGTGGTAATACAGTATTAGGATGTCAGCCAACTCCTTATTCCTAGTAAACTAAACCTTGATAACTGGAGCATAGATAGAGATCTGGTTACACATTTCAGTGAAATAAAAGCAATACTGTTTACCTGCATGCATAAGTGAGGGAGAAATCTGTGCTAATATAGAAAGAGAATGAAGTCCAAGCCAACATAAGGTCTTGGGCTCAGTAACAAAATGGTTTAAAATGGATTTGTGAAGTAGAGAACTAAACAATATTTCTTTTGTCAATAGTTTAGATTCACATATTTTTCTCTCCATCCTTTTTCTGAAGGTCAGTTCTCTGTTTTCCTTCTTGGTCTCTATGATTTGGGGAATAATAAATCTGTTTGAACTATACACGAAGGAACTGTAATTATGAAATATGTCTTCGTGTCTTCAGTTGGTCTGCTTTGTGTAGGCACATTGGATGAATGGATTTTGGGTTTTCTGATCAGCAGTTGGATAAAAACTCCAGTATTCTGACATTCCCAAGTGCCTGCTCTTGGCAGAGCAGGCACAGTGAGAGAACAATGTGCTGCCCAGGGGGTCAGTGGTGTGGCTCAGTTAAAGCAAAACCAATTTGACCCAAGTTGTTTCTGCAAACCACTTGCCTTCCTAAATTGTTGTTTTCTCTAACAAAGCCAGTTCTAATCAGCACCTTGGGTACCAGACACTCTGTGAACCCAGAACCAGTTAATCCCTTCGCTTTCTGAAAATTACAGGCTGTTTGAGGGTTGGGGCACCAAAGCAGCTTTGGCTCTGTCTTCCTGTAGCTGTAGAAGAAATGTGATGCCTCCTGTCTACTCTGTCCTGAAAACACCATGCTCAAGTAAGCACCATGTAGTCACACATGGTATCATTTCAGGATCCCCAAACAGCTGTGGCTGTTCTACGTAACCTCATGTCATATATGGGAATGAAATGGTAGCAGTGCCTTAAAACTTCCCGGGTATGTGCAACATACCTGTGATGTTTTTGCACTTACACAGGCTCAGCTCTTTAAATGCACTGTTAACGTTGTCTTTCAGGTATGTGTGTGTTGATGCTGGCCACAGAGGGATACTTTCACTAAGAATTTTGACTCTTCTCTAAAGTAAAATGTTAGGACTAGATGACAAGGAGAAAAGTAACCTTTTAGAAAAAATCTGACATCGTCCTTTGCACTTTAAAAAGGCTTGCCTTCCTACAGTGTCTGCCCACTTACATGCGATGAAATACATGATAAAATAAGTTTTCCAAATGAATAGATGACTAATGAAGGGCATGATGATAACATCTTCTACATATTACAGCATAGGTCATTTAGTTTGATAGATAACTGGAAGCAAATGGCCGTTGTTGCATAAAAACTTGAATAGAGAAGGTGTAACAACCTGTGACCTTCAATACTGTTGACAGGACTAACATAGAGAATTTAAGCCTTAGGTTTCTGGAGCCAGGCTGTGTGATGAACAATTATTATTAAGAAGTGGTATTTTTGGTATTTCACGTTCTCTAGTAGATTTTGCTGTGCTGGAGCAGATGAATCATAATTTAATCCTGACTATATCTCAGCTTGCTTTGTGAAAACGGTGATGCATTTGTCATCCCTCCTGTTGTTGGTTGATGATATTCTACCCTCAGAGTTGTTTTTTTAATTTCTTGATGGGACTGCTTCCCAACATATTACTCCCATGGGTTTGTTTTTTATTCTTTTTCTTTTGCTGGTGGATGTCCCAAAACTCATGTTTCAGGATGTATTCTATAGTTTAACTATGAGGCTTTTTCTGCAGCAGAAATGGATCATGTTTTTGTAACTCTCTTGGCATCTTTATATGGTTTTTTTTATACTTTGTTTTTCTTCATTTTTTTGGGGAAGTCCAGGCAGAGGGAGGGTAGGAACTGTCCTGCACATTTTCTTCCAAAAATACTGTTTCTGCTTTCAGAAACTGTGCCTTTTCTAATCTCTTCTGGTAACTGTGGGTCCAGTTTACAAGGGCAAAAACCATAAAACAGATACAAAGCTAACACAGTAGCTTTCTTTCTGTTTTTGTCTTTTCATGTAAATGCTCCTTGGAGCAGAGTTTGGTGTTTAACCTAATTTTCTGGTTTCCCATCACCCTCTGGCTGACTTGTCTGGGTGCGGCTTCTCAGTTCTCCACTATCATTCAATGGCTGTTTTTTTGGTGGTGAATTGGCATTGCTGCAACCAAGGAACCTATCATTTACAACTCGGAACTGCTTTTGGGTTTCTTTGATTCTTTAACTTTGTGGTTCCCATGGCTTTCAGTGGGACTGATAACATTAATGCCCCAATAAAACACAGGAAGGACCGTGTGCTACCTTGTGTTAAAAAAACCCAAAAATTATAGCAATGGAATGTGTTGATTCCTAAAAATGTGTGTGTATGCATATGAAATGTTGCCCAGAATGTTTAATTTCTTTGATCATTGGCAAAGCAATCCTGTCTGTGTTTTCAATGGATTAATCCTCACTACTGATCTGGAAGTCTGATGTCGACAGATAACGGCAGCTCTGCCAAATGAATTATTGTGGACTGGAGCCCTCAGGGTCTTGCAGCCCCAGTGCTTGCTCTTTATTCCTCTTGGGTAATGGCCACAGCCCCAATAACGAGAGGGACACATACTGAAAAGCAGAGATCTACAGATCCATGCTTGGAAAGACAATCCGACATATGTTCCTGAGAGCTTTTGGCACATATCCGTGAAAACTAACATCGGTGCTGTTCTTTTTTTCCCCCCAAGATGTAACTTGGGCAGTTTGCTTCAGCACAGCCGTAATTTCATATTTTTGCTTCAAAAAACCCTGAACAAATATTAATTTCCTTTTTCACAGAAATCCTGAGGAGAAACAAAAGGCAGACTTGCTTTGGCATCCAGCATTCTCTGAGGGCACCTTCTGGTGCATCCAGCTGATGTTTTGGACTGTTCTCAGTTAGAGAAGCAGCATTGCTACTCTTTTTTGCTCTCTGGGTTGGGAGTGATCACAGTAAGGGGATCACAGACAGGCTGTGTCTGGGCATTGGGTGGCTACAAGGAATCAAGACTGGTGACACTCTTTGACCCTTGCTCCCTGCTGGGGTCCACCAAAAATGGCGTGGCTCCTCCTGGGGCACTGCTAGAGGCATTGGCAGTCCCACGTTGCTGTGTCAGTTCATGGCCTATCTCGCTGCCCAATCCTTCTGGATTATTCCCATTCTCAAAGTACCATAAATGTTATTTCCATGATTGCTGACTAAGAGAGTCTGCTTTTTACTGCTTTGTGTGTTTGCTTTCTTTTATGGTGTGTTTACCTCCGTAATTATGTCCCCATGTGTACAAAGGGAAAGCTGCGCTAGAGGAACCGCTGCCAAATGTGGCTCAACTTCGTTGGTATAGCTGCATATATACCAGGGATTTTGCTGACATGGTTCTGTCAGCTAGAGGGTATGCTTTTTTGTGTTCCTCGTGGTCACAGTTGTGCTATCTAAGTTTTCCCTGTGACCTTAGGGTGAGGAACAGAGGGGAGGACACAGGGCTGTGAGAAGAAGTGGGATGTTGAAGTTCCCACTGGCAGCTGGACAGGAGTGGTGCCAGAGTTCTCTCTCCATCATCCTCTTGTGTTGTCTGTCCCTGCTCAGTGTGTCTTGCGCTGCCACCTCCCTGCTGCTGTGATTTTTGGGAATGGAAAATGGAGTATTACTTGCTCTCCAAATTAGTCTGGCTCAGTGTTCCAAACATCCTATTGAAAGCAGAGAATGTTGTGCTGATCAAAAGACTACCAACACTACATATTCTGTGATTAACTTTTATATCTACGCTGTTCCAGCTTGTGAGCTTGAAATTCTAAGTCTCACTGTAGGAAAAGAAAGGCAGGCATTTCAAAGAGCTTAAAGATTCTCCTTTTAATTGTTTTCACTGAGACTGCATTCATAACATCTAACTTAAAAAACAGGTGCCTTTTCTTAAGAGGTATCGTTTCTTGTAAGCTGATGTTACGCTTTCTTCCTTTGTTCTTGTGATCCTAACCTAGGAAAACATCAGCATAAACCTTCTACTGTTGTTTTTATTGTATTTCTGGTCTACTACAACAGAGGTGAAAAATGTTCTTCCGTGTAACCAGTCTAAACAAGAGTCAGGTTTTAATATCTTGTTTATGCATAGTATTAACCCCAAATATCTGTGGCATAATCATCTACAGTTACCTTTGAAGATACAGACTATATGGAAACTGGGGACTTTGCAGCAGAACTTTTAGCCGCCCTGTAAAAATAATTTTGAAGTACTTATTGTAACCTGCACAGAATAAGAATTGAGCTAGAGACGTTTCACCTTAAAACCGTTGGACTTTAAGGTTTAGAGTTACAATTTCCAATGGTGTATGTGCAACAACACTGCTTAAAAAGGGAAAAGAGAAAATTTCTTTATTTTAGAACTCATTCTTCAGAAATCATGGTATTTGTGATGAGTACTTTGAGTATATGCTGCGTACACACGCCTGGAAAATGCTGTATTGTCTTTCATTTGAAACACCTGTGCCTTTGCTTGGCAAAATGAGCATCTGGGGGTTTTAGTGATGCTCACAGGACAGGACTTGCTGTGCAGGCAGCAGTGGGGTGTGACCCCTGTGGCTGCCAGTTTTCTGTTTGGATTTATCTGAAACCTGGGAAGTGCTGTGTCCTGGATCCACCAGCAGCTGGGGCAGCGGCCTGAGCCTCCACTTCTGGGATTGCACATGTGGACCCTCAGGCAGCATCCCATGCTTTACCCATGCCAGCCCTGTATGTTTCTATGAATGGAGACATCTCTAAGCTGCTGGTTTACAGGGCTGATCTCATTTTACTTGTCAGTGCCTTAGTGCATTCCCACAGTAAAACTCAGATCAGTAACATCAAGAAACAAACTGGACTATTTTTAAAGCTTCCAGCTTTAAAATGTGTGGAATGTGACTCGGTCTGTGTGGCAGATAAAATCCTACAGATAGGTCATTTTATTTTATGCTTCCTGTGACCATATCTAAAATATCCACTGCCAAACATTAGTGTACGTGTTTCCAGCTGTATTTTATCGTGGATGCTTCCAGCTGCAGCAGGTTAAATTGGCACAGCAGCACTTGTTGGAAGGCCTGTGTTTGAAATGTCTCATATAACTGCTGCAAAACAAGCTGATAGGTTTTGTACAGTAACCTTGTAAGTTCATAGGCACAGAGTGTCTCAGTAGGAGCTGTTTTGAATTCCATACTTGGCCTGAAATGTTATTTTGCAGGAGTTCTGTGGAAGTTGGCTTTTTATAAAAATACAGAAGAGTAATCTGTCTGTTTGTAGAGACAGTTGGTGAGGCTTTGCTCAGAGGCAGCTTCTTTTCATTGATGTTTCTGGTAGGACTGTGCATCTTAAGGAATGTGTTTTCCATTTGTCGCCAGCACAAAACGAGTATTTCAGACCAACGTGCTTTTAACTAACAAAGGAGAGCTTCACTTGTTACCAATCATGTATAATTTTTTCCCCATTATGTCAGTTTTAGGACAACATGCAAAGAAACCAAATCACCAAAAAGCTGTGTTTCCTCCATATAGAAATGTTTATATTTAAAATGATCTCCACAAAAACAAAGTGCATCACAGTAGAAAGTAAGCTGAAAAACTTTCAACGTCCTTGTAACATGGCCATGTTCACTTGCAAACTTCATTTTTTGTAATGGTATTGATCTGATAGTTCAATCAATGAAAGAGACAGCAGGAATGCTGTAGTTTTAACTGATGATGAGAAAGGGCTGAAGTAGATGACGACTATGATTACCACAGACATTGCAGAATCCAGTCTCTTGTTTCTTTTGTTGTTTCTAACCTTAAGCAAACAATAAATGTATTGTATCCTGCATGCATGCCAAACTGGAGTCTTAATAAAAGAATTTATTCTTGGCAAACATGGCAGAATTAGGGCTGTATTGAAAATGGAATCAGGATTAGTGGTATTGAAATGCAAGGAATTTAGTCCTTTTCTGATCTCCCCGAGGAACATGTTCTCGAGTATTAGAAGCAGTGCATTAAGGGACTAAGGAAGAACTTAAGTGCTTCAAGTTTGAATTAACTTAGGGTTGTTCCTATTCCAGTGGGACAAAACAGCAAAAAAAAGTTTTTAATTTTTGGGAATTGTACCTCAAGACCTTGCTGACAAGCAGTTTGCATGGTGCTGCAAAAAGCAGCAAAAAAAAAAGCTGCAAAAAGTTATTTTCCTGTAATGACTCATATATGTGAACTTTACTGCTTGCTTAGCTTGCTGAGAGACTGCATGTGCAGGCGTGAACCACACATCCATTTGACTAGAGATACTTAGTGGAATCGCCCTGAGAGTGGAGCTGCTTTTTTCAGTGTTCTCAAAATTGTCTGCAGTAGCAGAGCTTGTTTCACTGACAGGAAATATCGGCCAAGACTGGAGGCGTTTGCTTTCCTATGTATACATCTGTACATGCACCATTGCTTTAACTTCTGCTTTTTCCTTCTCCCTTTTGCACTGCTTTCCTTTTAGTTGTAACAAGATCCTCACTTTCTTCTTGGGCAGCCACCAGGCATGAGCGGCACTTCTCAGCTTTCCTTATCTGACATTCCTGTTTGCCCTGGCTGGAGGCAGAAAGGAGGCACGGATAGCTTCTGACAGTGGAAGGGGCCATTGAAACAGAACCCTTCTTCTTCCCAGTGTACTTTGTGCCCTGGAGCCCTCCAGAGACTCCTGTAATACCATGGGAAGCTGGGTGGAAGGCCAAGTTCTTGTACGTGCTTAATACATCATGCATGGGACCTAAAATGGCAATCCTTGAAGCCACAGATGCTTCAGTTCTGACTTAAAAGAACTGTTTGTCCAGACTATTTCGTGCTCTTCCTTTCACTGACCCGGATTTTTATTGGGCTCTGTAGCACTTCACTGAAGTTGCAAATAAACTACATTATATTTTTGGTTTGTGCTTCTAGAGGAAGTTCAATAGTCACTTTAAAATGCATAGTTTGCAGTTTCAGCACTGATACTCACCTTGATGAGATTTTTGGCTCTGTATTTCATCCCTAGAGTGATCTATATGATGAAGGAAGGAAAAGGATAAATGATAATACTCTAAGAACTCGAGTACTTTGCCAAACACTGTTAATTTTTCTACTACATGTAAGCAGTTAATGCATTGCCTCTTAGGTCTTTGAGACAGTTACAGAATAGGAAACTTTAATTATATGACAGTTGAATTTCTTGTCCTTATTGCATTGTTTCTAGTGAGTTATATACAATACTGCAGTGAAATATCAGTGACTCCTCAGAAAAAAATGCATGCTTTTCATCAACTGCATATACTTAGAGCACCATCTTCAGCTCTGTCATTTGTCTACAGAGTGTTCATGCCAAAAAGAAAAAAAAAAAAGAGAAAATAAGTGGTGTTTCCAGCAATCCAGAAACCTTAGTAACCAAAGTCTCCTGTCTCATCCTGCTTTTTGACCACAAAATGTTACTTTTTTTGAGAATATGACCTCTGACACATCAAGGAGAAATGCTTCACTGGTGAGCAAATGTCTTTACTGAGATGCCACTCCTCAGTTTTTCAGTGTGGACAAGATGGGAGTGTTTTGGAAGTTCATGAGAAGATTTTGTGCCCAGAAAAAATAGTCTCAGTTTGGGCTTTGTCATGTTGGTGAAGGGAGGTTGTAAGACTGTAGAGGATGTCCTGCCTGTACTCCCCAGTGGAAAGGCAGAGGAAGGCCAGGCCTGCTCTGTATGTATGTGTGTAACACCTACTTCCACTTCATGCTAAAAATGTTTTTGTCCCCTTCTCTTTGCCTGCAGTGGGTCCTGCTGATCATCTCTTCTGCTTTGTCCTGGCTGTTATCAGCACTGCCACATGCTGCTTTTCTTCTTTGGTTGGTTCAGATACAGCTCTCCTCTCTTAGCTTTGCTCTTCCCCCACTTCCTTGCTGCAGGACAACAGCTGAGGCCCTAAAACTCTTGTCTCAGTGAGCAGAAAAATGCACTGAATTAAAGAGCTTGTGATCACACTCACTCATCAGTTACGCCAAGAGTTAACTTTTAAAGATACTTGTGTTGTACGAACCTGATAGCAGCCTTGTGGTGAGCTAATAAAACCATGGAGAGGAAGCACTGTTTTATAGCTCTTGTGTCGGTCAAAGTCTCTGGTGGCTCTGAGGAGGCAACGTTCTGTGAGTTTATGGTGACAAAGCAGAGCTAATCTGGCTGCCACTCCCTCAGCTGACGTGTCTGCGTTAGGATGTTTCACTGAAGCTTCCCTGCTCCCCAGGAAGCTGCTCATGGTTATTTTGAGAGGAAAGGAAAAATACTTTGACTTTTATGGTTGCCTGAGATATTTTTATAATAGAAAAGTCATGTAAAGTAAGCATTTAGCCTTGATTTTAAATGGTTTTTTTAATAGGCCTCAAATCCTGAGGTGCAAGTATATCAAGCTGTTCAAACCTCATTGTAGCATCTCACATTGTGTTGCACGGTTGTTCCCTGCCTTTCCCATGGAACTTCTGGATCTGTTGGCCCTTTTCGGACTGACCTAAACCCATTGTGTAGCTCTGCATTCCCAAAGCCAACGCTGGTGAAGGGAGTGCTGAGCCTCCCTCGCACCCGCACCGGGGTGGCAAAGGTAGCCGGGCTCCCTCCTGCTGACGTGATTCTTGGAGCAGTTTGCTCATTAATCATCAAGGGCTCGAACCCAGGAAGGTGCAGGATCTCCTGAACTCCTTTTGAGTCAATGGGAGTTCATGGCACTCAGCTGCTTGAAAAATTAGACCTTCTGAAAGGAGGGGCATATAAAATGTTTGTGCTTTTACCTCACAAAGCTCTTCAGAAAAGGGCATGAAACATACTATAAATGAAGTATTCAGAGGGGAAAACAAAAATTTCCTGACTTATTCTTGGCACCAAATATTTAATCATGACATTTGGTCTAAGAAAATGCACAAACTTTCAACATTGCCAATTTATTTTACCCACAAACCAACAACAGACTGATGATGTGCATACAAAGGTTATTTATTTTGAGTGCAGACAGGGAATGTGAGTATTCCAAATGCTTCCTTGTATCTCCCCATGGGATCTCTTTAATAAGTTGCATAATATTTTTTTTGTATTAGAGGATGGTAAGATAGACATAGTAGGTCTCTTCTTTACTTAAATACACTGGTTATGTTTTCTTTTCTTCTTTGAAGGAAATGCAAGCAGAGAATGAATAGTTTGTGAACAGTGTTAAACTGAAAAGCGTGACTTCAAAGGCCTTTCTAACAATTTATTCTAAAACTATCAGCCAACAGATGATGTTCCAAGTAAAATAGCTAATTATGTGGGAAGTTAGGCAAGCATTGATTTAGTTTTTGGTTTCTTGGACTGGTAGATAATTGTTTAATAGCAAGAAAAAGAATACATGACTTAAATTTCTGAACTTGAGTCCAAGTAAACCCTCTTCCGAGGACAAGTTTCTACATAACCTGTAACAATTTTCTGGGAAAATGTGAAAGCCACTTGGGTATTTTCTGTGGACCTTGGCTGACTCTGAGATGCTCCCCATTAGAGATGGAGAACAAGGTTAAAGAAGGATAAGGGAGTGCCGCAGTGAAAGTATGTTAGTTCTTTGAAACTTGTGTTAATTTAGAATAGCATTGCTCTTGCAGAATGTAAGGATATTTATCTGGAATATCAGGCACAGTTTGACAGTGATCATGTTACTAGGAAAAGCCAGTGGGGCTTAGCAGGCCAAACATCATTACTTTATATCATCAGTGCATGACAAGGTAAGACTCCAAACACATAACTTCAGCATTGAACATGTGGAGACGTGGAGATAAAATTCCTTTCTATGCACTAGAGCACCAAACCCTTTCTCATTTTGGCAAGAGAGTTAGGGAAAGGGGGGGCTCTCTGTGATTACTTGTTTTCTGTTTCTTCAGTTCTGGTGTAACTTGTGATGATGTTTCTGTGTAGCCTGGTTTGTGCATTTGCTTGTGGCAAGGGATTGTGCCAATTCTAAATTGCTCTGGGTGAGCTGCACTCTTGGCCCTAACTTGTGCAACAGCGTAAAAATCCATCAAACAGTGTTGACTTTTGGCTGCCAGCTTCCATGAATTCTTAAGACCAAAATGTTACTTGCTGTTACATAAATTCTGCTTGGGGAAAGAATCGGGACATTTGGGGTTTCTTCATCAGTTATCTAGATCTGAACAAAAAAAATATTAAAGAAATCCTCGGGCTCTCAGTGAAGCTGGTTCTTCTTGAAGCAGTAGGCTTGAGTAAGCAGGGTTTTTATAACAATCTTTGTGAATTCAGGTCATGACAGCACGAGTACGTTCGTTTGTTTGTAACACTTGGGTATCACTACCAGCTTTTTGTGCCTGCTTGTCTAGTCACTGTATGCTGGGTTTTTATATTCATATTGTGTGTTCAGTTTGTGGTTTTAATTTTGTCACACAGAACCTGCTCTAATGGGACCTGTGTTTGTATTTTCTAGGAATAACATGCGTGGAAGTACTCACAATTGTTGATCATCTGTACCCTGGCACAAGAGCTCCAGCTTAATCCCCTTCAAACTCTTCTCTCAGAACATGGGGGAAAACGATGACGAAAAATACAATCAAGCTGGCCAGATATTTGAAAACTTTGTACAAGCATCAACATGCAAAGGCACCATTCAGGCCTTCAATATTCTCACTCGCCAACTTGAGTTAGACCCTTTGGACAATAGAAACTTTTACACGAAACTGAAATCGAGAGTGACCACGTGGAAGGCCAAAGCTTTGTGGAACAAGCTTGATAAAAGAGCAAGTCACAAAGAGTATAAACGTGGAAAGTCTTGTATGAACACTAAGGTAAGTGGAGTTCAGTTTTGGATTTCATAGCTTGGAAACTTTTAAACTTGTTTTTCTACAGAAGCAAGGTTTGTACTATCACATGCAGTGCGTTGGTTTATGTAACCCTCCGTTTAATATACTGAAACTGGTATCAACTGATTTGGACAAATTTTAAGGTATTTTTCTTCGAAAGTTGTGTGGAAAGACATGATATAAAAGAGTGGGCCTTAAAGCAGCCTGCTTTTCAGTCTGTCTCAGATTTTCTGTCCTTTTCAAACATCATCACCAAACAGGTGTAGCGTGCAAACTTCTGAAGAAGTAGACTGCATTCATTCCAGGCTCTCAAGAACTACTTGCTTTATTAAATAGGGTTTTGCAAGGTACAGACTGTAACATATTCAGCAAGCTCCTTAGCTTTGTGTGTGCTGTAAGAGACCAGGGCTGGCCAAATGTGTTCTAGCAGCCGTTCCGAAGTTGTTCTCTGAAAGTGCTTCTTGGAAGTCAGGGGATCTGTCTTTGTCACCTGGCATTGGCTCTAGTTGCTAAACAACAGGAAAAGAATAATCTTCCACTCTTTATGCATTTAAGTCCTTTCCTAGTAGTGCTTTTTTGCAAGTGGAATGTAGATAATTGCTTTGTGGTAGTTTCTGGAGGAGATGGTCTACTTGGTTGTGGAGAGGACAGGAAATGATCTTCTTTTTCACAAAGCAAGCAATACTTGTTCTGATAGAGAGCACCACTGAACATTGATACAAATCTCTATGACAGAACCATACAAAATGCTCTAGTTCTTACCAGTTGTTTCTTCTGGCTATCACAGAATATTTCTACTAGCTTTGTCCCAAGAGCAATTCACTTCTTTACTGCCAAGTGATGACTCAAAGTTGCCCCAAGAAGAGTAACTTCTAAGAAGCTACTTGACTGTATAGAGGTAGAATAGAGAGGAGAAGCACAATGGGGCATAACTAGACACCAAAATGTGGAGGACTTTTAAATTAAAACTATCACTGAAGTGTTATTTCATGGACTCAGTAGATAGGTAGTGTTGAAAGTCTCTTTCTTCTGGTTTGCATCATTGACTGAAACTTCTCAAAAGCATGAGGGAGAAGGACACCAAGTTACCTTCAGTACATATAGATTCCTCTGGTTTTATCAATTTTTCATAAGCTTCCAATGATTATTAATGTTTTCTAAGGTCATAATGGTCCTTAATATAGTTTTATGTAGTAAAGTAATGTCATTGCAGCTATTTGCACGGTGTTCCTGGAAGGCTCTGTTTTTTCCCTTTCCTTTTTCCCTTCATTTCCCTTTCTGACCTGTGCTTCCTTCCTCGCTTTTGTTCTTTGGAAAAGTCCTTGAACATAAGTCATGGAGCATCTTCGTGATGAAAACAGACAGGAAAGGGAAGGAATGAGAAAGTGTCTGATGATTAACAAATTATAGGAAATATTCCACATGTACCTCACCATACACATACAGCCCCAGGTCAAAATTTCCACAGTCATGAATTTGAGGAAGTACTTGCAACACAAAAAAGCAGTTTTAAGACCCATGTGAAACATGAAAACTAAGTCTTCTCTCAAATGGTGACATTACAAAGCCAAGACTTTGTTCTGTAAACTTCTTAAGCAAAGTGATTAATTTTTATTTTGTGAGAAGACTTGTGGAAATGAGTTGGTACCTAAAATATATGGCCTGTGTAATGCTTTACAAGACTGCCAAGAAGGAGGCTAATCAACACCTTCCACAGTGTTGAAAGAATGGCATTACTGCCCTTTGAGATTAAAGATTTATTTCTAGTGGCATGGTGTAAGTATTTGCAGAAATTCATGGACATTTCTGTGATGCACGTGACCCAACTTGTACATGGATATAGAATGTCTGTATGTGAACAGTGTGAGTATAGATATTCTGTGAAATACTTGGAGATGTTCATCGTGAACCTGGACTGTGCCCAGACCTGCACTTCACTGTGTCATCGCTGATTTAACGAGAGAAACATGAATCTTCAGATTGCTGGGAATGAGAGCAGCAACCACAGTCTGCGGGCTCAGTGGGGATATCTACCAAGCATTCCTTGTGTGTGAATCACAGGCTGCTGCAAAGCCTATCTGTGCCTATCCCTGCAGGAGAGGAGCCCTGCTGTGGTGGGAGAGCAGTGTGGACCCCCTGCTCATGGTGGTGGTGGGCTCTGACAGCCCCACTTACAGATAAGGGATTCTCAGAAATGCTGGCAGCCCAGCCAGTGCACAGAGACTAGGCTGCAATAGGCAGAGCACCCTTTTCCCTCCAGTGCAGCTGGTGGTTTTAGCCTTCTGTCTTCTTTGGGTGCTGTGCCAGGTGCTGTTTTCAGTGGTGAAACAGGCAAAGAGGAGTTCACAGCTACATGCTGGCAAAGGTGCCCGACACTCACCTTTGTGGAGCTGCCTGGGGACTGCTTGAAGTAGATCAGCCTGGAGTAAAAATCCTACTTGTTAAAGCAGAATCACAACTTGAGCAATGAGCTAAGTGGATTTTTGCAATTGCAGCTCTCTAAACAGAGCCAAGGTTGCTAGTAGGCATCATTTAAAAAAAAAAATACATGACTTGAAGGCTTTAAATGAGGTTGTGGCCTTGAACGCTGTAGCTGAGCCTGCAGCTCATGGTTCTTAGATATGGCTTTGCAATCTTCCCAATCGTTGGAGGAGATAAAGGAGATATAATGCAATTGGGTTCTAAATTACTCATAGGAGGTTTTTTATTGTTTTTGTTTTTTAAACAAAATGAAAATCTGCTGCCTCATCCCAAAACTGTTTGGGTTTTTTTTTTAACATGGTATTTAGAAGCTGAATGCTGTACTTGTTGATTTCTGTGCTTATAAACTCTTTAGCCACACTTATGTTACTCATTACAATATACACAAGTTTTATACATACAGAATGTTCCACTCCAGCTAAATAACAATAATCCTGTGTCTTAGCTGCTCTTGAAGAACATTGCCAAATATGGCTTTCAAAGTTTCTACAATGATACAGTTTTAAGCTGGATGAATAAAACTGGTTGAGCAATTTTCAAGAAGTTCAAACCCACTGATATTTCAGAGTTGTCTTACTGATGGCATTATTTTTCCTTGAATTCTTTGTAGAAGAAAAAAAAGAAAACAGTCCAAAATAAAACCAGAGTGCTGTAGAAAGACATGCACAGAATTGGGGCAGAAATGAACTTTCTGAAACTGTAGGAATCCACCTGTATGAATATGAAATCTGTACAAAACATAAATTTCCTTCACTCTCGAACTTTTAAGTTGAGAATGAGTCCTGTTCAAAATTTGTTTCTGGAGCTGGCATTTGCCCAGTTCACCAGCATTAGAGAGAAACACAAGTTTGTACTAATCAGGCAAAACTGTAAATACCAGACTGTGGTTTTTGTAAATATGTCTAGAAAAAGAGCACAATTTTTTTATGTTGACAAAGTTTCTCTCTGGTTTTCGTCTTCTATTAATTAATGCAGAGGAGCATGCTTGGAATCTAAGTGATTAGTCATTTCTTCAGGAGATGAAGCTGGACAATCGAAGAATAATAATAGTTTAATGCATGTTGTTCCCTATGCTAGCAGTTTGAGTGTCACTCTAAATTTTTGAACATGCAAAACATAATGCAATGATGAACAAGAATTCATTCAGCTAGTGTTAGTATATTCATTAGCCTTTTAAAGACATCTGTGAGTGTTACCTCTCTGTATGCAGTAGATTCATTACTTAATTTAAATTTACTTTCAGTTTACCCGTGTAAATGATATGAATATGTGCATGCACATATAAATGAGGCTCTCACTGGTGTTTGAGATAGGTATGAATATGTATCAGCGGGTAGGACCTTGTTCATGCTGTGCACCCGAAATTCTGGCCCCCCCATGCTTCAGGAGAGCAGAGATTTGTGCACATGGAAACATCCCAGACTTACTCTGAGAGGAGGTGTTGGTTCTCTAAAGCATGCAAATGTGGTATTGCCTTCCCCTTCAAATGTGCATGCTGTTTTTGCAAAACACATGCTCACACTTGAGAACGAAGAAGACTGTGCCTAAAGTACTACCATGTAATTATCAGCTGCCTTGGTAGACTCTGGCATTTCTCTCTGGATGTATGAGTTGAGGGAGACAACACACAGGACAGGGACAAATTCCTAGGCACAGCTTTGGTCTTCTGAGCATTGTCCATTTTTTAGATCCCACCTTAGGCACAGTTTCTGGCAGGAGACTTGTACAGTCTGAGTGGCTGTTTCGAGGCTGAACAATATTAGCATAAAGCAAGGAAATAAAATTAAGAAGTTTTGAATGCTGTGCATTTAAAAACATATATATGTGCATTTGTAGGTATATGTGTGTATGGAATCATATCAAATCCTAAAAAAAATTTCAATGATCTTGAAGTCTATCATAGAATCATTAAGGTTGGGAAAGGCTTCTAAGATTGAGTCCAGCTGGTTAACCCAGCCACCACTGTGTTCATTAAACCAGGTCCCTAAATGCCTCTCTGGTTTTACTCACTCCTGAACTCAGCCTTTCAAATCTTATTTTACAGTAGATGAGGTTTCTTTCCAAAAACTCCTGTTGGGAGACTTAACTGCAAGGGAATGGCTCTAAAATTATTTTTAACCATGTTTCCAGGACTTAAGAATGGAGTGACTCTTTTTGGTACTATCATACGCTGTCAGTCTGACTGGGACTCGGTGGCATCGATGTCCCTGCTGCAGAGAGGGCTTCACAGTGATGCTTCAGCCAATGCAGCATTACAGAGAATGTGTGGTTTCAGGGGAGTTGGACCAGTGTGTGAATCAGCAGAGGAGCCCTGGGTCAGAAGTGCGGTTGGAGGTTTTGTGACTGAACCTGGGCCGTGTCTCCCCGTTCTAACCACACCGGTGTACCCATGAGTGATAAAACAGGGGATGGTCTTTATCTGCAAACCCCTTCTGCTCCTTTTCACGTTGTCTCCGTTTCTAAAGACTGCCAAGTGAATGCCTTGGGAGTTAATGAAACCTCTTTTGCCCTGCACTCTCCTTCCCACAGAGCTGAGGAAGGGAAAGGAGCTCCTGGGTGATCAGCTGGACAAGCAGTGGGTGCCAGGTCTCTCCTTGTTAGGTAGAAACTGGCTACCTACCAGTTTACATGTTTACAAACATCCTATTCTGTAGCCTTGCCCCTCATGGTGAATCAGGCAGCTTGGGTTCCATGTCTTCCTCTCCCCACCTTCCTCTGCTGTGCTAAACAAATACTTGTCTCTTAATTAAGCAAATCATCCCGCATGTATAAACCTGCAGGTAAGGTGGCTAAATTTCCTCCCCAAGTGCTGGCATTTGTTGATCCTTCAGAGGTAACTGGAATTTTCAGCCAGGTTTCTCCAGTGCTATACATACCCATACAGAAGCCTGTGAGTTTGAGTGTTCAACTGACCTGAAGGATTGCATCCCTCAAGACAAACATTTAATTTTTGAGTAATTGATTTGTAAGATGAAAGAAGGGAATGCCAGTTGTGCTCCAACAGAAAAAATGCCCATATTATAATGAAAACTTTAACCTCTTTACTCTTTATAGAATATATACCCATCCCTTTTGCTGGATTTACTAATTTCTTCAAAATAATTATTGGAATGGGGAGATTTCCAAAACTGATAAATCCAGGTTTATAATGAACACACCAAACTTGTTGCAGATATTAGATAGTATTGCTAACTTGCTTATTTTAATAAAAAGGCATTCTTGTGAAGTTCAGAGAACTCGAACTAGTCAGCTAAAAGATGACTGCCAAGTTTAGGAAACTGAGTGAATGAAAGGTTGTGGCTTTTTACAAAGAGACATTCAGCTGCTTTTTTTGTGTGTGTATATTGTTTCTTTGAAAAAAAACCAGTGCTTGGATAGTAGAATCTAGAAGCTGTTGAAGTTTGGGGAATATTAAAGTCCACATATTCTACTGATGTTTTTACGTGGCACCTAGTTAGGTATATTTGAAAAACAAGCTGTTTATTTTGATATTTGTGCTTCTTTGCATTCGCCGTTTAGGACAGGGCATCTAAAGCCTTGCACTGAATTTGTGCGGTAGATTTATTTTTAAAGATTTTAATAAGCAACTTCTATTTCAAAGCTAGAAAAGATGAGACTAATGAGGATGAGTGGCAAGGAGGATTTGCTTGAGATGAGTGGAGAAGCAGTAAATCACTGAACATGCAGTGAAATCACAGTTGTTGAGCACTACATACGCATTCATTTTTCTAAGGATTTTTAGAGAGGGGTTAGGGAGAAGCTAGGGTGATGACAAGACACACAGCAGACAGTTCTTTGAAAACAAAACAAAGTATTTGACTCCTTGTGATGTTTTAAACTGAGATTGGGCCAAATTACATCAGCAAAAGCTAACGTTTGGCATGTGATTTGGTAATGAAATCACTTTATTTTCATTATCCTGGAGACATTTCCACAAACACATAGTTTTTTCAGCTTTATCAGTCGTGAAAAGCAATGAAGCCTGGCCAAAGCAGAGTAATCAGACAGTCTAGATAAGACTTTTTAGGCATTTGGAATTTGAATCTTTTTTGGCTTGGAAGGTAACAGTAGCTTTAAATCTGTATTTTGACAGATCTGGGCTGTTTCTCTGTCCCACACTTAATGGCTTTGCAAGTAATCAAGAGAAGGGAACTGTCCCACCCTGACCTGCTTTCCTAGATATTTTATAGAGATTCCCACTGGGAGTGAGACACAGTTACTTTCACACAAACCACCACTATTGTCACCGCAAGTGGCTTAATTAGGTCTGAATGAAACAAAAGGTTATGACAGGGTGTGTTCCAGTGACTCTGGCTTTGTAGGGCTTTGGGGTTTGGTTCTTTGAAGCAGCTGGGCTGTGCTCATCCACCAGGCAGGCTGGTCTGGGGGGCAAGGGGTGCTCCAGGGCAGGATGCTTTGCTCCACTCAGGTCTTTCTCCTGCCTTCCAGGAGCCCCATGTGGTTGTTAGGGACTTGGTGCCAGATGTGGTCATTAGGGGTTTGTTGTTAGCTACGCTTCCAGTTTTGCTCTGGTAATGTTTGCGTACTGATAAGTGAGGAAATACATAACTTTGCTACCAGGAAGTGATTAAACACTTGGCTGCTAAACCCCAGATTTCAGACAATAAGGCAATTTCCTGTCTCCTGCAGCAGAGGTCCTTCCCAAGGTTCCCATGTCTGCCCTTGGAACAGGGGGTTCTGGGATGTGGTTGCTATCTTTCTGCTGACAGATGTAGTTCTACATTATCTCCTATTTAGGACTCAGTGCAGATAGCTTTTAGTGTACTTTTCATAGAATGTAAAATGCTACAGTTCTAAGATGCTGTATAATAAGAGAAAATGTAAAATATTTTAGTAGAAAATTGTTTTCTTAAGCAATAAAATTTCTATTTGCATTTTCTCTCTAAAAGGTCATAACAGTGATGGTGTTGATGGTGAAAAAAGAAGTTTAAATGGTATCTGTCAAAAAGTAAAAGTAGAAATTCCCTTTTAATGCCCATCAAATCGGTTTAATTTGCTTTCCTTTCTTTGCTACACTGTTTAAAGGTGGATTATTTTTGTCAGACAGTTCCCGAAATTCCCACATTCCCTAACATGTCTGCACTTACACATAAAATTTGTTTGTGTCTACAAGCAGTCAGGTTCCTGTAAACTGTTTGCAGTTTCAGGTCTCTGGGATATTTGTGTCTTAACCTGAGATCAACAGGGTAAAATTGCTAAAAGCTACTAGAAAAGTATGAACCTTCCAATAGAGGAGTGTAATACCTAGAGAAAATTGGGAATATGCTGCAGAAAATAATCTGGTGCTTGTAATGAACAACACATCCAGCCTTGAGTCCATAGCGGGCTGATCCAAGGGGAGCTGATGACTGAGGAGGCCTGCAGTGTCGGGGGCTGGGGTGGTTTCCTTTCAGCCTTCTTGGTGCAGGTGGAACCTCAGCTAAAATGTTCTGTCAGATAAACTGGAGCAAGTCTAGAGCAGAGCAGCAGGAATGGTCAGAACTCTGGAGAGAATGTGACCTGCAGGAGAGGCTTAAATGCCTTCACCTAATCTATGTTAGGGAAGGGCCCAAGTGGGGAGCATCATAGAGTTACTTGGAGCACAACCAGAACTGCTGTGGCATTTCATCTTCTGTCTCTTGTGGTCTTGCTGACGCTGGTAGGTCAAGTTCTGATTAGCTTTTCAAAGTTTGCATTTTGCCCTGGACATTTGGTGCTCCTGGAGAACAGCTTGTGTTTTTCTAAGTGCATGCTGTTTCTGCTTGACAGACCAGCCAAGAGATACTGCCTGACTTGTCTTGCATCACTCTCTGGATTTGTTCATCTGACTGAGATATTGTCTGAGCAGGAACCATGTGGTTCTGCCACACTGTGAGTTAGCTTTGTGTTGTTTCCTTCTGGCCATCCGAAAGATTTACGAGAGCAGGTCTGAAAGTATCTGTGCAACAGCAAGTGCTCCTTCCTCCTGGTGCTGTCCTGCCTGCACTCTGCCATCCTGGCAGGATTTACAATTCAGATAAAACACCTGCTCCGGGGTAAATTGCAACTCAGATTAGAAAACACTGCAGGAGATGGCAGTGAGCTTCCTGCCAAGGACTACACACCCAGAGCAGTAATAACAGGTTATGCAGATCAGCAAGTGCTCAGTGGAAGGCAAAGGCATTTCTCTCAGGTTTTTCTCCCCACCTTTTTCCTCTTATCTGTGCTTTAGCAAGGTAGGAAATAATGGCATTGGGTAGGAAGCCATTCCTGGCTGGTGGGGCTGCTGCTGGGTCTGGTCCCTGCGTGGCCAGCCATCGTTCTGTGTGTGCTGCCTGGCTGGAAGCACCCGGGGTAGGAAGTTCACTGCCTGTCAGCCCAGATCCAGCTCTCATAGCAGCAGAACAAGCGTGGCCGGTGTTGTTGAGGCAGGTGCCTCCATCTGAATTTCACCCTGCCTGGAATGTGAAAACAGGCTCATTAATACATGTAAATAAACACTGATCTTCTGTGTATGTTTATCTCCCTTTTGTTGTGTCGGATGTTCGTGTAAAAGGGACTATTACACCTCATGATGTGCAACTTGCTGCCAAATTTTGTCTTCAGCTTTCTGCCCCTCTTTTTGAATCATGCTTGTTTTTATATATTTTTCACCATTTTATATTTAATTTTAGTTTTTGAGACCCTTTCCTTCGGTAGTAAGGGTTATTATATACCTTCTTTGTTTTCAGCCAAAGGAGGTTTTGGAAATAACAACTAGAGGTGCTGAACTTTAACTTCTACTGTGTGACGTGCTGCCAGCAGCCTGGTTTGTGGGTTCTGTGAGTGCTATTAACTTCCCTTGCGATCAGAAAGCTTCCTTAAAAATGTTATGCTAAAGGTAAATATTTTTAATTTTGTTGGTTTGAACAATTCGTGTCCATCTTGCTTTCTGGCACTATTGGATGCTATGTTTATAAGAGGTGCTGGTTGGTAATTCATAGTGTTTTCAAATTGTAAGAAAAACTGTAACAAGTAAAAGCATTGCCTACCCATGGTAAACTGGTTTGTGCAAGCGACCAGTTAAACTAGAGAGAAAGATCAGATTATCACTCTTTTTGGAGCTGTATTTAAATGTCTGTGAGTGATAGCACTGGAAATGCAGTGACTTTGAAGTCTGCATGATGAACTGGAAAAGAAAAAAAAAATACCTCAGGAGCCCAGAATTGCTGCCTTCTTGTAAAGAATTGTATTTTGAGCTCATCTACACTGCTGTACAGTTATTTGGTTTAGGAGAGTTAGGAATGATGGGATTAAATTATGAAGATATTTTTAAATAAATAAACTTAAAATCTGGCTTCTGACTCAGACCTGATGCCTAGTTCTATATGAGCTCATTCACACAGGACTGGCTTCTAAAAGCCACATCTTAAATGGGTGTTGGTTAACAATTCACCTAATAGAAGAATGTGTTTTAGGACATATTCTAAAATATTCTGTGAAATATCCTCAAAATAACTTGATTCTCCACTTACTTGAAAAAGCAATTTCCAAGTGGAAGCTCAGCTCATTTATTAGATTGCTGTGATTGTTGTTTGGTTGAAAGCCCCAGGTTCTGTGCAGTATCCCATCGCTGTAGACGGGCCGGGCTGTAGCAACAGGGGTGTATTTTTAACACGTGCTACGAGCCTCCTCCTGTAGCAAAGGCATGGTTGTTGACCAACCTGCCTGCATGCTTTAGATGCCATAGAGCATGAGAAATCCTTTCCTCTGGGTACATAGACAAGTCCTTTGCTGGCTGGGCAGCCCCTGGCCCTGGAAACCATGTAGAGGATTAACCATTTTCTCTGTCACTACTCACAAAGCTGCCAAGACTCAAGGCTTGGTCTCTGCTGTGCTCAGAGGTGAGGCTCTTGGTACCTTTCTTTATCTCTCTTCATCACTTCTTTGTTTCTGGATGAATTCTTTTGTTTCATGGTTTTGTTTTGGGCTCTTTTTGCTAAGTTTTTAAGTATAGCCTTGGAGCACTATCTCAGTGTGACAAAAAACAGGCCAGGTACTTACATGCTGCCAGCCATGTTAACGGCTGGGATAGTCAGGCAACATTCTTTCTGCAAGGTTTATCTTGTTTTCATTTTGATTGTTTAAGCAAGTGGCCAAAAAAAGCAAAGAAAGCAATCTCTCCTGGCTTTTGGGTGTGGGCTTGTTTTTTTTTTCTTCCCCATGTTTTGGTTACAATGAAAGGCAGGTAAGACAACAGCAAACACACTTAATTCCAAAGGATGTTGGAGGGCTTACTGTGTGCTTTATTTTAGGAGATTTTTAGATTAAAGCACTTGCCTGGTTTCTGGTGGATATGTTGACTGAAATAAGTATAACATTTTTTTGTTAAATACTGTGCAGGTTTTTTCAGATAACTATAATTGGTGCAGGGGAACGGAAAATTCCTAGGCATACTCTTGTATTATGTCTGTCAATTGCAATTTTTTAATAAATTATTTTTGCAAATCGTTATAAAATATCTGAGGTCGTCATCATATTTAAATGTGACCAATGCCACTTGAAAGAGCTCTTCAGAAAAGCTCCAAAGTCCTTACACCTCTGATGCATCATGGAAAGCACTTTTGACCTTTTAATGCCCTGAGTGCACACAGCCCCTCTTTAATGTGTGGCATAGCAGAATATAAGTTTCAGACGTCTTTCATACCATTGTTTTAATTTCAAACTATGGAAAGATTTTTTTTTAAATACACAGATCTAATATTAGTACATATATCCATGTGACAGAGAGGATGGATGGACAAGCGTGTCCAAATACATGCAGGAAAAATGAAGGCACATGCTTTTTTCCACGCAGAAGCTTATCTTCCAAAAAAGAGAAAAAAACCCCAGTAAAGATGAGCCAAATGAATGCAATAAATGTACTAATGTTTCAGTTCTGGCATTTTGACTCAATAAAACAGGAGGGCAATAAAGATAGATCCTCTGATCCCTGGATTGTACTGCGTCCAGCTGCGAGCGCAGCAGCTGCAGGGCACAGAGCTGGGGAAAGAGCTGTGGCCAAAATCAGCCTATGTTAGGTAGCCTCAAATCCATGTTACAGTCTTGGAAGGGGAAAAAAAAAAAAGCTGTGACCATTTATGCCAGTCACTGATCTGGGAGAGGATGAAACTGCGTATTTCTGAGACGCTCAGCTGGGGCTACAGAGGGTAAAATACTGGAGGGATTAAAAGCAGAAGTGGACTCGTGGTGATGCACTGAATTCATGCATTGACACAGGGTTTTGTTGCAATTAGTGGTGTATGAGCATTGCTGTTCCCAGCTGCCTTTAACCTTCCCCAGCAGTGGTATTTATGTGGTGTTCACTCCCCAAAACTGCCTGTTCAGCAAGATCTAGCTAGTCTTAATAATATTTTAAGGCAGATTTTCAGAACTATCTGTAGTGTATTTAAGCAGCATCCACATAACTTTGGACTGTTAGGCTGTCTCATTAAAATACATCTAACTGAATATTGTTTTTGTCAAATGACACATTTTTTTAACCTTACTAATTCTATAAGGAGCTCATAAAACAGTACAATGGAGAAAAACGCACATTTCAAGATTGTGTAATCTTTGTAGTACAAGTTTAATTAGCTTTCTCCCCCTTCCTTCTTTGATGGAAGAATTAATTTTTGTTAAAAATAAAGCTTCAGCCTGTGACATTTTTAGTGTTGTCTGAAGTGGCATATAGATTTCTGTTTTACAGTGTCTTCCATGATAATATTTCAAACGTTAAAACTAGATTGATTATTCGATGGGTTCAGGGTACATTTGGCTGCACGGTTGTATCCGGTGGCTGTCAGTGAATTTATGTGATAAAATCTGAGGCTGCAAATGGGAGATGAACTCTTAAGTCAGTAAGTCAGGAATGTCCCACTGAGCAGTCCTATTTTTGCCAGAAGCATTTTCATATCTGGTAATGGGGAGGGACTGAAAAGCATTGTGGTGGAGAAAGCTTCTGGTAGCCGTCTGCCTTAGCTGCTTATGCAGCTGTTTTTCTTTGGAGCCTTTCCAGGGGAACAGTCGCTGCTGTTCCAGAAAATGTGTTGTTTCATTGCATTTCGGGCCTGTCTCGTGTTGCATCGCATTAAGCCCTATCACTAATAAACACTTGTCCAAATCCATGTAGGATGTGTCCCTCTGGAATCAGCCAAATCCATCCTTGGTGCACCCCTGTCACTTTGGGCATTGCACAAAGGCCAGGGCCAGTGCGAAGTCACGGATCTGGTGACCGTGGAAATGAGAGTGCCTGAGCCTCAGAGACAGTGATGGAAGAGGGTTTGCCACGGGAAGGCAAAGCATTCTGTCCCTCTTTGTCCTACAGGAAGAGCCTCCTGTCACGGGGTGGGGAGGCTCACAGCTGCTGAGGACAGTGCAGTCACGAGGGTCCGGGGGCTTTGAGGCATGTGGGGAAAGCCACCCCTTGGTGCTCCTTTTTGGGAGCACAGTCCATTCCTGTAAGTTGCCTTCCAGCTGATGATTTGGCTAAATATTGCATATGAACTAAAGACGGTTCAATAACCTGGGCAGATGGTTTCTGCTGTTTTTTCATCAGTATGTGTGTGCATTCCCACTGAGGAGTAGCAGTGGTGTTTCTCACTTGGCATGCCATAGAACAACAAAGGGTGTGTCTGTGTAGCTGTTGTTGAGCTGGAGGCTAAAAATAATGTCCTCTTTTTCACCTCCAAAAGAACTGAGAGGCAGAAATGAGAAAATCTTGGATTCCTGGAGTGATTGAAGCTTCTGTCTTCATCCCAAGAAAATACAGGGAGTGGATCATCATTTAATACCCCTTTATTTTCTAGGATTAATTTAATGGTTGGGTACTTCGGGCAGGAGAGGAGTGAGGAATTTGGAGAGAGATGACAACAGTGGGATAATGCATTGGGCTGCAACAGGATTTATCTATTCTTAACTATACAAAGAGATGCTGTTTGTTGCATCCCCCACTCCCATGCTACTACTAACTGCTGGGTTCCTTGAGTGTGTAAATGCTGAGAGCTAATGTTTTCTTACGTTTTTAAAGGTCAATGAGTAGGTTCTGCCTTTCAGTTATATGGCTGAGATTTTTGTGGCTAGGTTATTGTGGAGTGTTATTTTGAGATGGAGTTTTTTGGTAGTTTTTGTTGTGGGGGTTTTTTTGTGTGTTGTTTTGGGGTTTTTCTGGTTTGTTGGTTTTGGTGTTTCTTGGTTGTTTGGTTTTTTTTTTGTTAAAAACAGTGGTGGTATTGTTGCTCTTTCACTCTTTTCTTCCAAGCCCTCCATTGTTTCTGGTTCTCTGTGTGAGAACCAACAGAGGCATTCTGCAAATTCTCAGCTGTTAAACTGCATATGATTTTTCCAGAGTGGGATGCAGGTGCCTGGATTCACAGGCTGCTGATATAATAGTGGAGGATGGGAGGGGTTGCAAGAGGCCCCTGCTTTGCATCTCTCTCTTCCTTTCCTCCCCTCTTATTTTGAGTATATACTTATAAATTATATACAGGAGATCATATCATAATCCTGTGCCTGGCACAGAAGCTGTTGTGCTATTGGAGAGGTAATTTGTGCTGCCATTTACCTCAACACTAGGAATATTTCCTGGAGATTTTCAAGGCACTGCCATTCCTCAGCATACTCATAGAGAGAATGTAACATCTCTTACGGTCCCACTCAGACAGACCCTTGAGTGGAATCAAGCTTGTGAGACTTACGAAATGCTGTGTGTGTTTATATTATTACAAGTGAAAATTTATCAGAAATTTTAATTGTAGCAGGAAGAAATCCGTGAAGTTCTGCTGTATTTCAGTCTGAAGATGAATAATGCATTGTGTACTGTGCTTGCCTAACAGCGTGGGACATGATTTATACAGAACCAGTTATCTTCTAGGAAATTGTACAATACTTTTTACCAGAATCATAGAAACATAGTATTTACTCAGCAACTTGAATAAACAAATTTTACAAAATATGCATGGGCTTATGAGTGTTTTATTGTGAAGTGCAAAAATGTCCATGCTTTACTTATTAAGTATGAGTTTAAACTGAAATAATCCTAAGTTAGTCACTAGATAGCTATTACTGGCCTGGAAACTTGCATTAGTCTCTTTCAATGGGAATTTTCTAACCCATATTCTGTCTGTAATTTTGCCTAAATATAGGTGCTGTTCTTGGGGAATGCAATAAATTCAATGAACCTTCTTGTTTGACAGAAAATATTCACATACATTAGCAGACAGAAGATCAGCCATTTACACTAAGAGGTTTTCACGAAGAAAAATGTCTTTTCAGTATTACTGTCTTGCACTAACTTGGTGTAGTCTCAGTAGTAAAACAAGATGAAATATCCAACGTGATACTGATTCTTCAGGCAGGTCACAGAAGTCTGGTCATGATCTTATTCTTTCATAAGCTGCCCTGTAAAACTCCACAAGACTTTCTCCCTTCATTTCCAGCTTGAGCAAGAAATATGCAAAAGCTCTTTGTTCTTTTCAGCAACTGTTGCTTGGAATAATTTGTAGAAGATGCTTTGAAAAGTCAAGTTGCCCTTTAACTTTGTGGGGGATAATCTGGCACTGTTAAAAGGCAGTTGACGTGTGAATGGTGATGTGGATGTCAAGAAGCTGTTGGCATTTGTCCATTCAGGATTGATTGGTTGAGACTCCCGTATGTTGATGCCAGTTGTCATGATCTGTGTTAAATTGCAAGAAATTAGTTTCAAAAGCAGGCCCTGAAGAGCCAGGAGACTGGGATAACAGGAGGGGAAAATAGGATACCATTCAAAGTTTATTCTAGGCTGGCTGCAAGGCTTCTTCTGCAACTTTTGGCAAGCAGAGCACTGGGGAGTGTCATGGTCCCTTCCCTTACTTAATAAAGATAGGAACACAAATGTAGTGAGAATTACTTTTGCAAGGGTTTAGAGCTGATTTTGACTTCAGTTTCAAAATTAGATGAAAAAGTGCCAAGAGTAAGTTCTACACCAGCAGGAAGTGTCCTTAATAAATCAAAGAACAAATAGCTCTGTGATGTAGATAAATGTGTTTCTGGAAGGTAACTATGGACGATGGCAAACATACAACCATTTTTCATGGTGTCTCTAGGCAATTATGAAGGTATTTTCTCAGTGGTGATAGGAGGAGGGGAGAGGGCAGAATCCTCCTTAAAATTCTCCATACTGTGTTGCAAAGCATCAGGAGGAACGAAGGGTTTTCTGTGTGGGTTTTGTTACTTGGCAGGATCCACTATGACTAAATCTCCAAGACTGCTGTTTCTTTTTATTTTTTCTTTAAAGTTGCATTTATTTATTTATAATACAGTTGGTAAGTGAAAAAACCAACCTCACCTTATCAGACCATGTATGGGCTTTTTTAGTAAAATGTTTCTGCCTGCTCAACATGACTGGAAAACCCTGTAGCTGTGAAGTCTCAGTTGGGTTACCCAGTTGTCAGAGCTCAGAGTTCCCATGTTAATCACAAGAAGCATGTGCAAAAAAGTCTGTCCCAGATCCACCAGTGAGCCTCTTCAGTTGGGCTGCATGTACACTCTATTTTCTTCCTTTATATTGTTACATCTGTTGATTTTTAAGATTTATCATGCAGTGAGGAGTATTCTTCTGAAATTGTCAATTAAATACATTCTTTTAAGAGGAACAAAGCCAAATGGCTAATGCAAAAGCCTAAATTTAATATCTCTGGTTAACAAAATGCTTGCCTAAAGTAAAGCCAAAGCACCTCACAGGAATTCTTCTTTCAGTGGGATTTTATTTGAATTATTTATTAAATTTGGAAAAGACATTTTTGCACTTTTAAGATTTGGATTGGATGAATGTCAGCACCAGATACTTTTTGCTTAAGTTGTTAAATTTGAAAACAAATGATGACCAAACTAAAATAAATAAATGACTCTATTTTATGAAATTGCAATGTAATGGGAACCAGACTCATATCCAGCAAGCCTGCAGATACAGCCCATGCTTACTTTGAAACTGCAATCACTGTCTGACTCTGTGTGCGGGACGCACAGGAGCGTGTCTGGCCTCTGACATAATGGGCTTGGATTTGCAGCACAGCCCAGCTCGGCTGTGCTGGAGCTCTCCCATCCTCTCAGAACCACCTCAGCTCTCCCTGCTCCAGCTACAGCAGAGCTGGAACTCATAGCACGGGTTTTG